>JAVLVB010000529.1:189400-219422 GCA_032876305.1 Orestias chungarensis
CCCCCCCCAAAAAAAAAATACATATAATCACTTGTGGAATAAGTACACAGAATCCCAATTGAAACATTTGTCTGGGCCTGTGTAAAATAATTGCTTCCTGTATGCTGGTAAGACCGTTGCCACATCTGCTAAAGTTAGGGTCATCATAAGGTTCAGTGGTCTCACACCTACTTGCCTACTACCCTCAAACATTTTCAGATAATTAGGGCGTGTGGGAGGATCTGGAGAAGGCACGATATTGTCTTGGAATTATTTGACAGACAGATATTGTGAACATCTTTATATAGCCACCCACGGTTTTGATGCTTTTGCATAACCAGAGCTCCATAACTCCATTGTTGTATTGAAGGAAAAAGCTCCCACATCATTATAAAGCCACTTCTATTGTATGCTATACAAAACAGAAAATTTACATTTTCTTTGATGCTCTTTTCCAAATTCATACATTCATACATTTGGCCTAAGGAAGTTCCTGTGTCTTTAAAGACACTGAGCCAAATCTGACTTAGAGCAGGTGAAATATAACCACCTATAACCCACAGGGTCTTTAAAATGACTGTCTTGCTGTTTGTGCTGCTCAGAAATTGTTATAAAATTAAATACAAAAAACTGTTTTGCCTTTGGCATCACAGGGTCTTAACAGAAAGTTATATAAAAAGTTAGATTCAGCACCGATTTAGATTTGTGGGATAATTTGTGGTTCTTCCTTAAGTTCAAGTGTATTTTTTTTTGTCTCTTGGTCATGTCTTTTGTAATTTCATTATAAAACTCTTATCTAATGGAAAATATCCCGATTACAATTTGCTGAGTTCATAGACCCTTTTATTTGATCATTTCTAACATTTCTATCATTTTTTTTATCATATCAAACTTAACAAAATAAACTCAAAACTCAGTGAGGAGCCGAACAATGCCTAGAGGTTTAAGGCAGAAATTAGGGGAGCTTTTTTTTTTAATTGTCAAGGAACTGAGATAAAAAGGTGAAAAATAATTTTCCGATATTTTTAGATGTTGCTTTAGGGCATTGGGTGGCAATACTGACACATGACATAGGATGATATGACACCTAGATACTTGCCATCATGGTATGGAATGCATCCCTATTTTTCATGTTGGGCGTGCAACCATTAATTATTACTTTTAAAATGATTCGCTCAATCTTTTGTCCAGACACAGGGATAATCAGTAGACTTAGTATTGAGGCCTGGTTTTTGTTCAGAACATCCTGCAGCTTCTCATTTTCTTCCTGACAAGTTGTCTCCTCATCCTTTCTCTCAGGCCTTGTTTACAGCACAATGTTTTCCATCAAAAAGGGAAATTTTGCGTATGTTTGTTGATTTCAGTTACACAACATGGGCAAATATTTCCTGTGTCAACCTGCACATTTTGAAATTTGGGGCCCAGAAATGGGATTTATTTTCCCCCTGGATATTTTCCTCAGGTTTTAAAGGGGTATGGCCTCCTATCATATGGTGGTAGTGAGTGAACGCAAGCAGGGGATTGAGTTGAGGCTCCAGTATAACATGAACAGTTTGGAAAGAATTTGACATTAGAAAAAAAAGCTATTTATTACCAGAGTTATTGTTGTTTTAGGCTGCATATTGCTATTGGATCTATTGACCACACTGACTTACTTTTACTCCTGGTTAAACCCAAACAGATAAAACACGCTGCTTAGAATTACATTTGTGTAATCGAAAACACAATATATGTCAGAAAAACCATGATGGACCTAGGCCCATGTTTTAACTGTACAGAGTATTCTCTTTGTCCAGTTGTATTCTGAGATCTTATTCATTGTGAATGCACTGCTTCCTCTCCAGCTGGAAGGTCTTGTCCAGCTGCCGTCCTCTGTAAACTCCTGCTCTACATCCGACAACCAGACATCTGGACAAACCAACATGACAATCGACATGAATGTGGTGAGCACTGCGTAGCCTTTACAGTATGTCAATATACGTTTGTTGGTGGTACCAAGGGATCTGTACTTTGACAGTTTCCTGTTCTTTCTTAAGGAGGTTTGGTTAGAGAATTTTAAATGGACAGCTTTTCAGTGTTTTAAGTGCAAATTGGTACATTCTCCTTGTCATTCAAAGTTTCCACCACAGATTTTCTCTACTGTATTTTGCTCATCACCAGAATTATTTATAACATCTTTACACTTGCTCCTTTTTAAATGATGAAGTAATAAAGTAAATTCCTGCATGTATGAAGTCGTTAATATCCAGTTCAGGTAAAGTGAAGACGTTGCAGTATGTGGCGAAAGAAAAGCATGAAGCTTAAAAGCTCATTAATGTTGTTAACTTTGAAGATCTACTGTGTTATGTCCTGTCAGCATTATATCTGCCTTGCCAGACATCCAAAACATGCAGTCAAATGCAGTAAAATCTGTTGTAGAGATGCTAAAACTCCTTACAGTACTTAAACAACCCTGACATTTAACATTTTCTTAGAATTTTTTTGGTATTTGTTACAACATACAGGACAGTCTGTCAATATTTCTCTGTATATTCTTGACTGGGTTTATTTAAGACCCTGAATGTACACTGTAACTCTGACAGATTTTTGTTGGATATTTATTTAAAGAGCAAAATGCTAAAGATCAAAAGAAAGCAGATGGTTCTATTTGATCCCTAGTTGTGCATTGCTTTTATTTCTAGCATTTTTTCTCCGTGTTTTAATTAATTCCCTATTGGTCTTTCTGTTTCTTCCACATCCCTCACAGCTTTGGTTTTGCAGCGAAGTGATAGGCAGTATTTGGCTCTATCTTTCTCTTGTAGGAATTAACATTTTTCCAAAGCATAACAAGAAACTCCAACATATGTTATGTGATACATCTTTTACCATATTATTTTCTACATGGTTTTACATCTTTTTCAGATATAAACATCTAAATGGTAAAGAAATTCAGAGATAATAGCTCTTTACTTCTTATTGAGCAATCAAAGAGCTTCTTATGCAATTAAACATCAATAAACACATATCAGTAAGAAACTTAGGGCATGATAACACACCCTTTGTGTGTTTACAAGATTTGTACAAATGGAAACCAACAATAAACTGACTGGAGAGTTTTTGTGACCATGAGTTGTCGAGTCTTTGATTGAGCAATCATAACACATAATAGTCATTCCATTATATATCTGGCTGTATGTTTGTGTTCTACTGGAAGGTGGAACTGCATGACTGTTTGGTATATTGGTTTGTAACGTTGGTGTTTTCAACAACCTTCACCGGCCACTTCCAAAGAAGCTCCATATTTGCTTTGTCACCTACATGGCTTCTAGACTAGTGGAAACTTCTCATGGCCTTATTTTCACAATTGCTTTTTCCCTGCAATTCTTTTATAAAGACTAGATGACTCATAGTTGTCATGTCAACAGGTTCTCCCATCTAAGCTGTGGATCTCTGTAGCTCTGTAGTTAAACCTCTTGGCTGCTTCTCTGATTAATGCTGTCCTCTCAGTTCAGATCAAGGGTCTGCAAGCTATGGCTCCGGAGCTGCAAGTGGCTCTTTCACAATGGATCTTTATAATTCTGGCTAAAAGTAGTTTTTTCATTTTACCTATGTAAACAAGTTACTGTTTCTGATTTTTTTCTGTTTTTTCATGGAATTATTGCATAGAATTTCCACAACAATTAAGAAATTACATTTACATCATTTTCTAAAAATATTAACATCTTATTGAAGAAATTTCGTCCATCTCCTTTTTTTTCCAAAAGTTTTTTTTTTATTATTTAAAATAAATAAACTACTGTATATAATTATGGAAAATTTTGATTCGTTTTTTTTTTTTTTTTCAAAATGTCATATAACATTTATCAACTTTAAGAATGTTTAATCCTGCTGGACTAAAGATTAAAACTGGCTGGTTGGATTTTAATGGTTCCAAACCCGTAGTTTTAATGGATGACAGAGTCTTGTGCCATCTTCCTTCCATGTGCAGTTGATAGATGTTAAAAATGCTGGATATAGTTTTATAATCTGTCCTGTAAACCTCTCCACTACTTTGTCCCTCACCCGTTGTGTTTTTTGTCTGGTTATTTGGGCATTTCTGTAGGGAATGAATTACAATGGATTGTTTTATTGGTATTAGAGTAAAACGTGCAAAAAGAAAAGAAAGCAACCCCAAAATTAAAAAAGAGTTTATTTGTATTTGGAAAAACATTAAAAAATGTGACTCTGTGCTATTATTTTACTTTCCTTTTTTATGCCATTTGTGTTGGTCCATCACAAAAACTCACAGATGTTTGGGAAGGTTGGATGTAGAGTAAGAACATGTGGTTTAATGGTGTGAATACTTTTTTAAAAGTCTGTAAGTCTGGAAAGATGCTTGGATCCTGGGAAAAAAATGAAAATGACACAAAGCTACAATGTGTTCAGTTAGGCCGTATATCCGGTATGAGAGGAGCACACAACAATTCCACTGACAGGAGACGGAACATCTCCTGTCTGAATAACATAGATGTATCCTTTCGTGTCAGGCCGCCTCTTTGCAGCAGTACCGCCATAGGGTTGGATCTTCTGCCAATCAGTCTCCGACCTCTCCCGTCTCCAACCAAGGCTTCTCACCCGGAGGCTCACCTCAAGTAAGGGCGTGTGAGCCGATAAGTGGAGGGCTCGCTTTTTGTTGACTTCACCGTCCCTTGCATCGTAGTTCTGTGGTTGTTTTTGGCGCGTTGGGCTCCGTGCTGCTGCCCCCGCCTCCTCCTCCCTCACTCCAGCTTTTTACTGTCGGTACTCCAGATCTGGGCAACATATTTTCTTTTCTTTTTGATCTCAAACAGAATCAAAGAGCAACTTTTAACTCAGAGCTTATCATTTATTAATGCATGTCCATGCCTGCTTGTTTTGAGAAAACGTGAAAATTCGTCACATCTGATCCCGTATACTGTGCAGGTCTCCAAAAAAGCTGAAGAGCCTTTATGAGTTTTCTGATAGAATGTGAATCACAGGAAGCCTTCACAGACTAGAAGTGCAGAAAATTCCCTCTGTACTGCTACGGTCAGTATAATACTACAAGATTAAGAAATCTTTTGGGTTTTTTTCAAACATTCTAGTATATCTTGCCCAGATTTAGCCTCAAGTGTCGTTAAGCACTCAGTGTTTCCTTGTTGTGTGGTGATTTAGCTGTGTTTCCAATCTTCACTCAGCTATGTTTGTAGAATTTTCACTGCAACTCAGCTTCTTACTGCACTTATAAATATTATTAAGTTAGTCAGACGCTTATGTCTGTTGTCCCTCTGCAACAAACTCAGGTCGAAATGAGTTGCAAGATAAAGGGGGGATTTTATTTGACAAATAGATCTACTGAGGGATTGAACAAAATTCGATGATTTTTTATCTCGACTGGTTTATGTTGACTGGTCAACCGTTTTTTACTTCCTCTTTAAACTTAAGAGTTAAAAACAAGGAAAAAAGATCAGAGGACTTCCAGGCTAAGAATGCCAAAACTGCAATTTAAATCTGAATTTGCTTGGACTGTTATTAAAGATGGATTTTGTATGTTTGAAACAAAAAAGGATACAGAAACAACACTGGTCATAAACACGGGTGAGGTGAGTTCCTAAGTGTGTGTGTTCACATGTTTGTCCTGCTGTTTTCTCTGTCCCTGCTTCAGGGACTCAGCTGTAATCCCGAGGTTATTCACAGACAAACAGGGAAAAGCACAACTGCTGCGTCGTGTGCTCTGTTGTCCTGCTCTCTCCTGTGGAAACATCTGCAGAACACACTGACATTGTGGTTTCAGACTAACATGACTGAGAATGTAACCCAGTTACTGATGAGGTCATGTTTAACATAGAGGAAGTTCTGATGATGACAAATAAAAAGAGGATTTCTGAGTGAACTGTCCTTAGCGCTGTCACTAAAGGGAAGTAAAAAGTCATGAAACAGACTATATTGTTAGAGCTTCTCTTTAATCTGTGGGTTTTATATCCTACTGGGATTAATTTCATTAAAATATCAAGGCCAAAAAAAGGCAGGAAGACAATCTGTGGGTAAGAAATCCCCTACAGTTTATAATGGCTTGGCTGTATGTTGATTCGCAGTTGTTTTTTATCCAGCAGCATTTCAAGGACAGGAACCTATAAAAGAAAAATATATATATAAAATAGCATCTTATATTAATTACTGTAATTAATATCAGTAGACTCCATTGATTCAGAAAATTTGTCAATTGCTTAGTTAAGTTTTTATTTGGGTTCATTAACTTAAAGGGAAATATATCCTGTATGCTTTCCAATTGTTTCCAATGGAAATTAACCTGTACTGGATGGAAACAGGAGTTCCAAACATTTATCTGCATGTGACCAGTAAAATATTGACAAAGGATGGAAACCACCTAAAATTACACGTAATTATTCCCCTTTTATTCTTTAAAAAAATTATTATGTTGTAAAATAATTATATGTAACCCCTACTTTGGCGTAAGCCCCTATTTTACAGCAAGGGTTCAAAGTTGTAACAACTTTGGAGTTGGTTTACATGTGTCTTTGTTAGGAGTGTCCTGATCTGATATTGATATCAGTCTGATAAAACGAATATTGGATTAAATAAGCCTCCATCTAAAATGCCCCTATAGAAGCAGTCCGTTCCAGCTTTCGATTCTGTTGCAAATCGTCGTTTATTGTATTCAGTTATAGAATCTTCTTTGAAGATAGTTTAATATTCATGAAATCCATTGATTGGTAATAAATGGGCTGGTTTTTCTCATAATTATTGTTGTTGATTATTGTTCTGAGTTCTCTGATGTCGTATCAGGTCAGTATTGGTATTTTGCAAAACTGAAGATTGAAATATTTGTATCGTATCGGAAGAGAGATACCTAATGTGTCCATTGAAGGAACTGTTTTTCTATAGACTGTTTTTATCTAAACAGTTCCTTTTCACCTTGAGGATAGTTTTGCTTTCTTGTCAGTATTCGGTGCTCCAAAACAGAATTCCCCTTTTCTGTGTTTTATTTAAAAGGAGAATATACTCTTCAGGCAGATGGATTTTTATATATAAAAAAGAATATATAAATTCACTAAGACCAATATGATTATCGCTATATAAATAAATTATTAGAGTGGTGTTTTACAAAACGACTCAAGTGGCTACAGAAAAGTATTCTAAGGGGACTTCAAGCACTTTAAATATTGGATGGTTTCTTTTCATTCATTATTGTTTCTGTTTCTTTCTCATCATCTTTCTTATAATTGAAAGACTTTGTATGCAAATCTAAACAACTGGATCTGACTTATTTGTCTGTTTCAGCACAATTCCATACTAGGCAGTCTGTTTGCCGACTTCTATGACCAGCAGCTGCCGTCCATTCAGGCCAGCACTCTCTCACAACAGGTGGTGTTATTATAAACCTGGTGGTGTACAAAACTGATGCATTTTGCTAGAATAGAATATGTTTCCTGTTATTTCCAGTTGGAGCAATTCAACATGATGGAGACTCCCATCAGCTCTGACAGCCTGTACAGCCAGACGTCCACCCTCAACTACTCCCAGGCTCTTATGATGGGTTTGACCGGACACTGCAACCTTCAGGACTCCCAGCAGCTGGGCTACAGCACCCATGGCAACATCCCCAACATCATTCTGACAGGTCAATATTTCACTTAGACTTTTTCACGCAGAAATCTTGATTACATTACAAAAATAGTCACCAACGTTTCCTTTCTTGCTTGCTTCTAGTGAGCCACCTGCTTAAATGCTTTTCAGTCCAACCATAACACTTGTTTTTTTTTTAAGTAGGGATGCAGTATAAACCCAATTAAGTTCCCGAAGGCTGCTGGGGTACAGTGCATGGGCCATACTGCTCCAGAACCCCGAAAATCACGACCCCCCACATGAAAATTTGTGCAGATATCAATACCTGTTTACAAAATTGCTGTTATATCCAATAACTGATATGTATGGGTATTATTTATTTCTGTATCCTTACAACAACATTGTTCATAAACATTGGTTATTGTTAGTTTCCCAGTTTTACCTTTTAATACAATTATGTAAAAAAATAACCAGCCTTAGCCAAAATAATGATATTAATGGTGATATATCATGAATCCTTATTCTTAAGGAACTTGAAACCATGTCTAGTTTATGATAATTATGATAACTGTTGTTGATAAAATTAATTACCAAGCATTGGATAACTAAGAATCACTCAGTGTGTGTTTTTTTATTCTTTGTGCAACATGAGAGTTAACAGAACACATCTGTCCTCAATAGTTAACTTTGAAACTTTATCAATCTTGGGTTGTGAAATGGTTTTATTATCAGAAACAGAGGGTGAAAGGTGACAATAACAAATTCAGAAAAGGCTGTTTTAACCTGTCTCTGCTCTGCTGGTCTGTCAACGACTGTAAATGCCTTCTATCCCCTCAGAGACAAAGTTTTGTATTGTATTAGTCCTTGACAATAATATTACGTAGTCTTAGATATATTTTTCAAATAAGAATCCTTCCCTTAAAAAAACAAAACAAAGGTACTTTTATGAAAACTTTACAATTACACTTAGCAGTCACAAACAGTTGGATAGTTGATACCATGTCATGTTCATGTTTCATTTGTGGAGATGCTCAATCATATTAATGAGAGAGGAAAAACTTACCCGCCCAACCAACCATCCATTAAAAGTTATTGTTAGTCCATAGCTTGGGAAAACCCATCTCACAACTCATCTTTGCCAGAGAAACAGTCTATATGTTTTTGACCTATGTGCTTTATGTTTATTATTATTATTATTATTATTTTTTTTAAGTGGATTACACCAAGAAAAGAAAACAGATAATTATTAATTAAAAGTAATTTAAGAATAAAAATAAAGCTTACTAAATAATAAAAGAAATGTGAATATATATTTAAATTACAGGTAAAAAAAATACCGACTACAATTTTTTATTTATTTTTTCTTTGCCACGATAATTCTCTGTATTGATTTACAGAATTAAAAACCAACAAACCCTAAGACTATTTTTAGCATCATCCTCCTCTATTGTAGAATCTATTACAACTATTAATCCATTAATTTAATGTACCTAACTGCATCAATGATTATGTAATGGAAATACAATTTTATTAATAAAAACAATATAATAAATATACAGATTATTTTTAAAAAAAAGATGAAAATAGACAACATATATTTATTAAGGATTTTTTGTTCTAGCTGTTTTGGTTAATTAGTCTAACATACCTTTGCTAAATCTCAAAAAAATAATCGAAGGTTATCATTGCGCACCCCACAACCAGAGTCTATTCAACTTAGATATGTGCAGATTCATATTTGTATTATTTTCTTTCTTTAATTTCCAACAGCTCTGACCTAATGTTAAACCAATTTTTTTACAGAAATGTTTTCAAGAGCAATAAGGTTGTGTAAATCACTTAGTAATTGTAACAGCTGAGCTATTATATGCATCCCCGCCCAGCTGTATTCTGCTAGAGACAAACCTCAGAGTTTAATTTTGGCAAATAGTTGCTCATAAAACGTATTGAGACACCACAACTTTTTTTTTTTTCCGTACAAATCAGCTCAAAATTACAAAAAAAAACAACACAAAACAGTTTCTGGCTGTAGCATGACATCTATGAAAAATGTACAGGGTATGAACACCATCAATAGCCACTGTTTTATCATTTGTTTAATACCATGTGTTGTTTTGCTTCAGTGAGTGGAGAGTCCCCTCCGAGCCTCCCCAAGGACCTGAACACCTCACTTTCCACAGACATTGGCTTTGATGTGGACTCCCCATTCCCCCTGGATGATTTAAAAATCGACCCTCTGACTCTGGATGGCCTCCACATGCTAAACGACCCAGACATGATCCTCGCTGATCCTGCCACAGAGGATGCATTTCGCCTCGACCGGCTCTAATTCCTGCTCTCCACACCTATTTAGCATTAAAAACCACACCTGAACTGGGCCTTTAGCACTTCTGTCTGAACTGAACAAGCAATTTCCCTTAACCAAACCCCTAACAGTGAGATTTAAAAGAAAAAAAAATCCTATGTGGGGAAATTGCATGGAAATGATCCTAAAAACAGTTGCTTGCTTCCAGCATAAGGTAGGGAATGAATCAGGTAGATGGCTGAGTGTCTACATTCCCTGTTTGGATCCGTTTAGATTCTTGGTTATCTATTCGAGGATACTGGATAACAAAAGAGAAAACCTGATGTCCCAGTCTTCATCATTGACTAACTAAAGTCAAATATCTCCAGAGAAAACCCTTTGACAAATTTCTGTCCGAAAGTCCCTTCAGTCTGGCCGGAGTTTTGTTCTTTCTTCGCAATGGTTTGTAATATATTTCCAAAGAGTAGCTGACTCATTATTTTATTTTTGGGATATTTCTGAGTATAGAATTTATCAAAGGGAATAGGAGTCATCAGTTATGCATGAAATCATAAATCACTGTGGATACTTGTTTTGCCTTAAAAGCTTGATCTTTTAGTTTTCATTGCAAAAAAAAAAAAAAAAAAAAGATTACAAACTAAGAACGTCATTTTTACCGAGTTGCAAGTTGCTTGGCCTGCCTAATGTATCGTTTGTGGTCACTATTGCCTCATGCGTCAAAAACAGAATCTGTTCAGTGTTCGGAATGAAAACGATGTTTACGGGCTTGATTTTCTTTACTTGTGCAGAATGTGGTTAGATTTTGCGTAATGGTATCTATGCAAAACTACGATGATTAGAGGGACTGTAACATAGGACGCGTGGAGCCGTTACAGGCAACTCGGAGGATCACCCGAGAATGCACGTTATTGTCTTTCAAAAAAAAAAATTCTGTCGTTTTTAGGTTTAATGCAGACAACAACAAAAAATCATCGTAAGTAAGCATGGCAGCAGCTGGAACTCATGGATTTCTCATAACGATGGGACATCAGTGGGTAAAAGCATTTTTCCAGTCAGCTGAACTGCCTCAGAACAGTCCTGTTGATGCAATGAGAATGTACTTAGTTTACATCTGTGTGGTTGTGATGTCATTTTGTTATCATTCCTTACTTTTCTATTTTGTTTTTTATATTATCTTAAGAGCCAAATACCTTTCAGCTGTTACTTTAAGAAAATGTTTCAGTCCTCTGTGTTTAACGTGTGAGCTTTGTTGTTTACCTTTAATGCTTACGCCTTTTGTCTTGAATTCATCCTTGTGCTGTTGTAAATTGTCTTGATGTTTTCTTAATGTGCAATTTAGTGGATTATTTCCCTCTTTTCATTCACAGATGTGCTCCATATCTCAGTTTTTGCACTTTATGCTTTCATTTTAAAACACTGAATGAAGAGCGTTTATATATGAAACGCTCCATCCCTGTGACTGTTAAGGTGAACTGGACCTGTTTGCCCTATGTGTGTTCAAACTTGCCTTCTTGTACAGAAAAAAGGAAAAACCCCAAAAAGCTAAATTATTTTTGAGAAAAATATATATATCAGGATAATTTATATAAAATGTGTTTTTACTTAAATAGTATTTTCCGACTCCTGTGTTCAAAGGTTTTGTCATTGCAGCAGATCCTTTGACTGGGTAATTCAAAATAATAATGAAATACTAGAGACAATAAAGTCTATTATAGACGCTATTAGGGGATTTACAATATTATTTTATCATTTTTTGTCCAGTTTAAGCAGGAGATGCACCAATCATTGTGTTGTTGCTGATTACTGAGCTCTAGTTTTCTAAAACATTAAGCAGCTAAGAGGATTTTAACAGGTTGGGAATTATCTTGAAGAGCCTAAATTGAGTGTAGTATTTATTACCAAGCCCACGGATGGAAATATTTTTCCAATATTTAGATTGTTAATTATCACAGGTTTCTGGGTTACCCAGAAATTTTACTGAAAGCAGAGAAGCACAAGTTATACATATTTTTCCTCATGTATAATTTAAAAGGGGCCATTTAAGAAATTACTCAAGTAAGAGTAAAAGAGCATTTAGTAAAAAGGCTAATCAATTACAGAAAAATTATACCTGATTAAAAATCTAAAAATTATGTTTGATAAAAATATTTCCACCATATCCTGGTGCATCTCTAGTTTAAAACTACATTTTTGCATTAGTTTGTAGTGCTTTTGATCATTATCGGAGTAAGCCAGTATATTACTACAGAAAGTCTACGGTTTGGGCTTAAAATGTTAAAGAACTAAACTTGAAATATTATAGACCACAACTAAAAGTGCAATGATTATTATTTTTACACTGGCACTTTTAACACAATACTGTGCATCGCTGAAATTGAAATGTGATGCAGATGTGAAGCGCTTTTTTACAGTTTCAGGACTTGTGACTAGGCTGTTCTGAATGAAACCAATTCAGTGACTGAAATCGTTTGAGAACTCAACCAGATAATCAGTCCAAGTAAAATATTTTGTGAACAGAAACAGGCAATTTTATTTATTTTTTGCACACTATGAGAAAATAGTTATGTAGCTGCAACAACTCCTATTTTAATCTATTTTAATGATGTAACTTCTAGTCTGAAGCAGAATTGTTGGACTTGTTATTTGCTACGAACTGCATGACTTCAAACATGATTTCTCCTTTTGTTATTATTTGTTTTTTTATGTTGGGAGACATTTAGTCGATATATGTAAGGGATTTTTTTTTGTTTTTTTGTTTGCTAAAACATTGTCGTCATGTTAAACTTGTGTCGTGTGTATGTGAGTAATGCCTAAAAACGTACGGTGATGAGTCTGTCATGCTCACGTGGAAGCTGTTGTTTAATCTGCGATTTACAGTGCGTGCTTATTTTGTGTTTTACACCCACATGTTTTTTATTACGTTAAAGTACCTGTAGGGTAGTTGTGTATATTGCTGTGCTGTATGAACAGGTTTTCTTTGTGCTTAATGAGACAGGATGTCAAAATGGGTAAATGCACTGAGAAATTCTGCTGGGCCCCCAAACTCTTAAGTAAGCCTGACATTTCTATGTATTTATTTTGTTGGCTCTTTATAGTTTTATTTATTGTGTTGTCTGTGTGTGTATCACCTTTCTGTACATCGGCGTTCAGGTGTCCATTGGAGAGCACCACTGTTTACAGAGACAATGGTTTACAACAGGGCAAAGCTTATGTTTGCCAAAGCCTTCATCTGGGTGTCAACCCTGCATGTAGACAAGTTAACAACTTCATTGTAGATTTGAAAACGGTCATTGAACTGTGAATCAATTCAAACCTTTTAACGTAAGGAAAAAAAATCTTTAGATCAATAAAAAAAATGTTTTTATTTAGTTCTGTAATGTGAATAGAACTTTCCTTTACAGCTTATCGTCATGCTTTTAATTTCCTTAAAGTGTTGTTATTTTGTTGAAACTTCTCTTCCTGTCTTCATGCTACTAGCAAGTGCCATAAAAAAGAATGCTACAAAAAGTAAATTTGAATATCATCAAATAGTTACTTAATTTCAATAATTCAACTCAAAAACAAAACCTGTTTATCCCGTAGATTTGATTTTGCATTGGATGGACGTACTTTAAGAATTGATGGCCATTTTCTATGATTTAATTACTGCTAACATAAACCTGAAATTCTGTTTTTCAGTTTTTGTTGTGTCATGGACATACAGACCCCTGAGAGAGCATTACACAATTGCACACTAACAGTCACACCTCTATAAACCACAGGTTTATGCAACTGAACCCACACATTTTTGGTTGCAGAACGACTGCCCCACACACTGAGAAAGAATTGCCCTCAAACATGAGAGTGTGTTTATACTGTAATGTATCTGAACTCAGTAGTTGGTCAGAACTGCTTTTACAGCAACGATTCCGCCTGGCGTAGATGAGATCAGCCCATACTTGTTTTCTGAAAGCTCTGGTTGCTTTAATAGCTATACTATTGGGTTTGTTGTCTCTCTTCTTCCTCTTGAGTACTTCCTGTACATTCTTGGTTGTATGTAAGGCCAGTCTAGTGACCAGTCGAACACAGTGATGCTGTAGTCATTAAATCAGTTTTTGGTACTTTTGGCAGCGTGGACAGGTATGCGATCCAGTTGTAAAAATGAAAATCAGCATCTCTATGTAGCTGACTGAGGACAGCTTGGATCCTCTCAGTTTCATCTATTTTCTTGACTCTGGAAACTTGATTTCCAAACCAAGAGTAAAATATTCACTTTTATCTAAAACAAGGACGGGACCATTATTTGGTAGTCCAGTTATGAGAGCTGCTATCCATGTTCTGGATCTATTTGTTTGTAAAAGCTCCAACTACATCTTGTAAATGTCCAACACCCCCCCGAATGGGCTTGTTTCATAACCCTCTATAGGCTGTTGTTATCCCATTTGATTGTCAAGCTAATTTTTCTACTTTTGTTAATATGCCTGGATATAACAACCATCTTTAAAAGCAGTTTAACTGAATATTGGGTTTTTGTTCGCTTTAAATCCGGGTCATAAATATAAACAGAAATAATCCCTGGGTATAAATTAGTCCAATGAGAATAACTGTTAGGAATCTATGAGTTTTACTTTTTATTAGTTACATCAAATTTTTGATGATATTCTCATTTATTAAGATCTGTATTTTACAGTTAATCTGCACGAGTTCCGATTCATCTTCATTTAGATGTTAATCAAAATTTTTATCAAAGTTCGGAACATAGGCATATTTCAGTTTTCACAACAAACCTTTAGCCATTAATGGAAAATTATTTCTGTGTAAAGGTACTTTTAGGGTACGCTAACACATTGTACTTTACTTTAAATTAACCAGTAATTTTCCATTTAAAAAAACGACCAGTTAAACAATCCTATTAAAAAACATGTATTTAGATTGAAACAGAGACATTATAGGAAATGCTAGAAACAGATGCTTTACAGCCAGGTTAAATGTAGATACCTATGTGTATATATTTAGTGACCGGAATGTGTAAAACTACAAGTAAAACCTGAAAGGTGAAAGGGAATCGTACTTGTGTATGGTTACTCAGTGTGGAACCTGCAGCAACTGAATCCTCAATGTGCATTTAGAGGGCGGCCCAGTGCTGGTTTAAGCCTCATACAATGGCAGCTACAGTCATATATATATTTATATAAATATATATTTAATTTTATTTTGGAGCACAATGTTACTATTCCAAACATTAAAATGCTTTTTCCTGCAGTAAAGAGATGCACTGTGCTCCAGTCTTGTTCTCACTTTAACAGCAAACATTAGTTTAACAAAATTTGCAAATTGTAGCGTTCTGCAACACAGCTCAGTGAGTCGTTACGTTTTTTCCAGCTAACCCTTTAAAAATGACTTGTTCACACCTTGTTCCTCAAATTGTGTGTTTTTTATCGTAACTGTCAAATTTGGACCAAAAAAGGAAATTTAGCTGTAAATGTGAGCTGTACTGAAGATGGAAAACACTTCTGTTTAAACTACCTAATGGATTTTTCTTGTGTGATGGCTT
Source organism: Orestias chungarensis (assembly GCA_032876305.1). Lineage (NCBI taxonomy): Eukaryota > Metazoa > Chordata > Actinopteri > Cyprinodontiformes > Cyprinodontidae > Orestias > Orestias chungarensis. Next base: position 204,781 of record JAVLVB010000529.1, read on the forward strand.
CTGTCTTTGTATCTGTTTTACTTTTTGTAAATTTAATATAAATAAATATATCTGACAGTACAAGAGTTCGCTGTTACTTCGGTCTTCTTTGTATCGTTTTAAGATCAGTTTCAGATAAATCACATGTATCACTTCAGGTGCACATGATTATAATTGTTAATCAGTTCTTTGAGATATTTAGTTTAATTTGGTGATTTTAAGTGAAGGAAGGACCCCAAAACTGATCAGTAGATCCACCAATAACTGTTAAAAAGAAATAGGTTTTCTCCTTTTTTGAGTAAAACATGTTTTTTGGGTGCATTTGCCAAAAACTAAATCACCTGTAAATGTGAAAATGTACTTCAAAATGAGAGAATATTTAAAACAAAGTTCCTATTTGTTTTTACACTTTTTTATGTAGAATATCTGAAAAATAGGTTACTGCAAATTGGGGGTTTGAAAGTGGGTTTTAACAAAATTTCTCTTTATTCTATTTTGCATTGGGCAGCGATTGCTTTGTCACTTATCTGTTGCACATTTATTGTACCTGCCCATTTTAGATGAGCTTTATCTGTGAAACCATACATAAACCCAAGCCCAGAACAATCTAGAGCAGTGTTTTTCAACCACTGTGCCAGGGCACACTAGTGTGCCGCGGGTGATCGTCAGGTGTCCCGTGGAAATTATCCAATTTCACCTAATTGTTCTAAAAAGATTTTTTGAAATAATGTGCCAACATGCCATTTTCGAGTGTCTGTGTTGTAGTAGTGAGTAGCGGCGTAATCTTGTAATTTCCTTATCACTAGATGGCCATAGGAACATAGCATACGTTAAAATAAGAGATAAACAGATGAAAATACATTTTTGTGTTTATTTGATTCATATTCAAGACACATAAGAATTACTTATATTTAATAAATTACATATTTAATTTATGCGACTAAAGAGTATCATTTGTTTGGTTGGTGGTGTGCCTTGTGATTCTTTCAATGAAAACAATGTACCTTGGCTCAAAAAAGGTTGAAAAACACTGATCTAGAGCAGGGTTCAAATTTTCACTTACTTTTAAATCCAAGGCCTCCATACTGGATTTTGAAATCAGGACTGGTAAGAATTAACTAAAACTGCTAAAACTTTCCTAGATTGAAACTCTATATTAAGGATCATATGATAGTTTTCCTAACTTTAAAGTTGAAAATGTAAACGTCTGACTAAAAATTGTAATGGTAATATTTCAATGAATCAGGGGAATTTGATAAGCATGCTTTTATTTTATTTTTCTTTGCTTTTGCTTAAAAAACTGCTAAATGAGACACTCAAATTTCTCTTTAACAGCTTTGTAGAAATATCTGTTTCTAGAGTGGTCTTGGAAAACTTAGTATAAAATAATATTATTATTATCGGGCCTGAGTGCATGTCGGGCAACTTGTGAGGGGCGTGAATGGATTGACTAAATAAAACATTATTGGTAGAACCAATTAGGACTCCTATTTAGGTCTTTGATGGACATATATGGACAATTGCTATGGTGAGACAAATCTGTTAAAACTGGCTAATGTTGTAATTTCACAAGTTTTTTTAAGCATCAAACCTGTTCAGGCAAATATCACTAAACTGTGTAAACTCAATTGCAACTTTTCCATCGATTACAATGAGTGAGAACAAAATTTCTATCTCCACCCTCTGCTCTAACCATACAGCTAGACAGAGGTTTTGTGGAAGAAACAAATTAATTGTATTAATGGTGCTTGCCAACAAAAGTTGGTGTCTTTCAGATGATGCTACTGTGAATTATAACACGATCATATACCAAACTAAGCTGTAAGAATCTCATGATATTCATATTTGACAGCCGTGACGCTCCTAGTTCCTGAGCTTCTTCAGAGTTTTTGAAAATCTGACCTCTACAGGAGAGCCTTTCTGCACAAGCCTTACCCTCCACAATGACTCCATGTGAACACTTGATATTTAACATATAGAGTTTCTTTATTTAAGATCCTCACCTTATCTATAACCATTTGAGGATCATTGGATGAGACCTGCTAACACTTCAGGTGGTCTACACCAGCGGGATAAGGAAGCGTGCTGGCAGAATTACAAATGACCCCTCACATCTTGGACATCACCTCTTTCGAACTCTCCCATCTGGTAAAAGGCTTCGGGCCATCAAAACCAGCACAACCCACTCAGAATTCATTCACTTACACTATGCTAATTTGAACAGCAGTAAACAGGTTATTATAACAACTGCCACTCTTCATAAACAATACTTAATATAAACCTGCCTCTCAGTACATAATCTGTTTTATTCTATTTTACTTTTCTTTCAATCTCACACAGTTTAATGTTTATAAATAGTCCGTGTAATTGTTACATGGGACACATGTGTTGCTTAAATCAACAAAAATCCCTTGTATATGTATAAGTGATTCTGACTCCAATTAAAGCAGTTTTGAACTTATTTCAATGTGGTGCTTATTTTCTTCACCAATTTGTAACTCCTACAGTCCCTCAAAATAGAGGTTGAACTGTTGTACTGCAATGGCTCTGTCAGTGTATACTTAAATTTAATTGCAACATTTTAGGATTTTAAATTAAGCGAATCACGATAAGGTATCAATAACAGCTTTTCTCAACTCAAATCTATTTCAACAATTAGGAAAAACAAGACTTTCTGATTTACCATTACATAATTTTGAAATAGAGGTATACACTTATTTAGATTTCTCTATGTATCCTTATTTATACATTATTCTTCATTTAAACAAACAAACATAAATAGTTGTTTTTTTTAAATGTTGCGGCTTTTTAAATATAATTAAAAAGTGTGATCCTAAAGAAAGTAATATATATTACTTATTACTCGATTTAAAAAAGAACCATTGCAAGTGTGTGTTTACTTGATGACGTCAAGACGTCACGGCGCAGGCTTCGTATCCCAGCATGCACCAGGAGGCCGTTGAGAGATCCAGCAGCTGGTAGTTAGAAGAGCGCCGCAGCAGGCAGGAGCCAACAGCCAGCAGAGCTCACACATTTCCTCCTCCATGTGAGACAAGCCGAGTCGTTCACATCGCAGGCGACTGAAAATATGCTGTTCGGGATCCCGATGTGTTCCGGAAGCGATTTTTGAGTCTTAATTGTCAGCCGGCCTTCATTTTGGAGGATTCCTCCCTCCATCCTCCGGATCGCAGCGAACAGGCAATGACAACGGTCTCAGCAACCCCGCAGCAGATGAAGGACCGGCTGCTGCAGGCCATTGACAGTCAGAGCAATGTGAGGAATGCTAAAGCTAACTTTAGCTTGTTTATCTGCTCTGGGGATAACGCGACACAGAAATGTACATCGTAGCCGTCAGATGGTCGATTTGTTTTTTAGGGGGAACCGCTCCACAGTGTAAGCGACGCCGAAGCATCGACTGTTTCAGAGAGAAAACTAACCAGGCGCGTCTGGGTTGACAGCTAGCTTTCAAGCTAGTTTAGCATCAGCGCTGCTCCCGTTACATTCCGTTAGCATGCTAGCTCCTAGCTTAGCCTGAAGACCACAACAGCTTAAGAGCATACAGCGATATAATGCAGAATATTCCACACAAGCTATTAATACATGCTCAGTTTATTTAAACATCACTTAGAAGTCCAGGTGCATCGTGTAAGGTGTCAATATTTAACAGGAGGTCGAAGCTAAACATTAGCTCCAAATGATAAGGGAAGGTTTTAGGAAATAGTCGGGTCCCTCCGGCTCAACTAAGTTGAATGCTAGTTATAGCCTGTTCCTTTAACACAGGTATGGCCAGCAAATCTGCCTGACGTTAGCCAAAACATACCAAATACTTTTAACAGTCTTAAATGTGTTCTCCCTGTTTATGCTCATAGGTTTTACTTTAGCATGGATGTTTGAGAAAAGAGAAGAAACCCCGTCAGGTTGTAGAGCTGTCACTGAGCCATCTTTGTAACGTCGTTTTCTCTCTGAAGCATTCAGCTTAGCTCGTGTTGTCTGAGTCTAACTTGTGCCATTAAGCACAAGTTAGACTCAGACTTTTTAGGTTTGTTCTAACAATGAGTTTCTATTATTGGCAGCCTGACATTATTGAGCTTAGTATTGGGATTAGCTAAACTCTTGACCTGGTCTCCTTAAACCGTATTGCAGCTTTTCACTACATTTGCTTACAGATGCATCTATCAGAGATTTGTGCCCAATTTTTGAGATCTATTAATCTGACATGCAGATTTTTTCCCCCATTAGGACAAAGAACAAATGTATACACCATTTAAAGAGATTGCTTGGCGTCACTGCGTTGAGATTCTGTTATTTCGACTCGGAGCAGAGGTGATGTGTCCTCATGTGAGAGCTGTCTCTGTAAAAGGGGTTTGACTTAATAATGACAAATGATTATGAGGTTGACATTTTGATAGTCTTACAGTGACGTGATTATTTTGGTTCATAAATGTGAATATCAGTTCCATATTTGGAAGTTCGTCTTTAACCCAAATTTCTAAAAGGCTGCAAAGATTTTTTTAAACCAACATGTTACATTCTATATATTAGAATTAGGATTTTCTAAATACTGTGACGACGACATTGCTGTGATATCTGCTGTTTTCTTCCATACTCTCTAATCTTTGCTTCATTTTCTATTAGAACTTCAGCATTTTTGTCCAGTGTGAGCTTTCACTGCCGCCAGACTCTTTCCTACTGGCTAAATATTTAAGCTTGAAAAATCCAAGTTCAGAACTACAATTTAAATATATAAAAATCCATTGGGAAAATTTTATTGCACTCAAAATAGTGATGTATATATTGCACATACTTATGTTGCCATGACAATATATTCATGATACATGTACCTGAAAGAGTGTGAAAGAGCCAAATAAGCATCACCTTCTGAAGTCTGTTGGGTCGACCCTAAAAAATGTACAAAGGCAGAAATAGTTTTGTAGAAACTTAATTTTCATCCATTTCAAAGGGTTCTTTAAAGATCCTCTAACTAAAGGATTAAAATGTACAGAAGCTGGGTAAAGTGTTAGTTTTGGTGTATTTACTAATCATTTCTGATCAAACTGAAACGGGACCTTTTGGTTCCATTTTTCCCTGTTTTGTTTTTTTCCTCCTACTTCTTCTCATAGTTTTACTTGTATACTATTTTCTGTTTACTTCTCAATACAGATACGCGATATGGCGGTTGTTTTGGAAGTAATTTCCTCTCTTGAGAAGTATCCAATCACCAAAGAAGCCCTTGAGGTAATAATTAATCTTTCATAAACAAGCAATTCATATAGTCGTTTAGTAGTTTGATGAAGAAATCGCTCGACTCGGTGTCTTACAGGAAACTCGACTTGGAAAATTGATCAACGACGTGAGGAAGAAGGCCAGTAATGAAGACCTTGCAAAACGAGCCAAGAAACTGTTACGAAACTGGCAAAAACTGATAGAACCTGGGCCGGCCGTGGCTGCAAGCATCCCTGGATCCACCAATGGCAGCTCTCATCCCTGCAGGACAGATTCCTCCCCGGCCGACCTTTCCTTATTGGGGAAAGGCGTCCCGGAAGTTAAAACCAGAAACGATGTCCACAACACATACTCGCCGAAAGCTGAGAAATCAAGCGGCCGTAAACGGCGCGCGGAGCCGAGGGACAGTGGGGTGTACCTACCTGAAAAGATCTCCAGGATGTCAGCGTACGACAATTCTGTTTCACCGCCCACCAACGGCATCGCCGGCAGCCCGGACACCCTCCCTCACCAGGAGGTGGTCCCATCCCCTGACAGATCCCGAGTAGACAACCTTGAAAACGACAAAGTGAACAAGATTCCAATAAATGCTGTAAAGCCGCGTCCCAGCTCTCCTGGAGTGGCGAAACCACTGAGCACTTCTTCTTTGATAAAAGTTGCCGTGATGCAACAACAGGCGAGATTGGATGAGGGAGGTGGAGGTTACCAAGCCAAAAGCCCCCGCAGCGTCGCGTCCAGTCCCAGGAGAGGAAAGCAAGACTCTGTATCCAAGCGATTGTCGGCATTTGCAGCTAAAGCAACACCAATTCCAAGTCCATCTTCCAGAGACTCTCCCTTGCCTTTTTCTCACTCTGTATCCTCCCCAGGCCAAACGTCTTCTCAAAGGTCTGCAGTTCTGCCAGCCAGTTCATCAGAGATCCCTTCTCACTGCCCAACCCAAGACATTTCTGCTGCACTGGAATCCTCGTCAGTCTTGCCCTTCCCGCTCATTTCAAAGCAGAACTCCGAACTACATCGATCGACATTGGAGGGAGCCACATCCGTGTCCGATGATCCAGATGGGACGACGGCGCAGAACTCTGAGCATAAAAGAAGAAAGTATAGGCCAAGAGACTTCTCTGTTAACTTGGACGGCCAAAAAGCAGAGGACACAACAAAGCCTGTAAGGTTAAAAGAGCGCCGTATAACGTTTGACCCGGTCACAGGCCAGATCAAACCTTTGGTGCATAAAGAACCTTCTCAGTCAGAGGATGTTCCCACTCCCGACCCCGCAGAATCCAGGCAGAGAACTGGGAGCGTTGTCCCGCCGCTCGCTGCCGCGGCCCCAGCCTCTACCCCTGGTCCTGGCCCAAACCCCTTCCACCAGACTAACTGGAAGGAGCTGTCTAGGAACGAAATCATCCAGTCCTACTTGAACCTTCAGAGCAACGTGCTCACCTCCTCAGGGGTCCAAGCCCCGAGTGCACACTTTTTCATGTCTGAGTATCTGAAAAGGGAAGAACAGCAGAGCAAGGAGCTGAGGAAAATGCACGTTTTACAGACGGACGGCTTAATAGGGGATTTACCGGGGGTGAGTCGAGACGTGACGGACGAGGACTTGGACAGGATACACACACAGAACCGGCCAGGTGTTAACGGTTGTTATGATACCAAGGGCGCCTGGTATGATTGGACAGAGTGCATATCACTGGACCCACACGGGGACGAAAGCAAATTGAACATCCTGCCATATGTTTGCCTAGACTGAGAGGTTTGGGAAGGCTGCTGTTTCTTTTCCACTCCTTTCTTCGTCTCACCAGAGACCAGATAGTTTTATTTTTTATTTTTTTTTGGTTTTGTTTGTCCACTGTGAGTTTGGCAAGAACCAGGCCTACTTAACTCCCCATGGCTCTTTCTGTGAAAATCTCTTGAGACTTTGGTATTAAAAGCAAAATGATTGAAAGAAAAGTTGAGTTTATAATATCAAGGGCTGTTTCTGTTTTGTTTTTTAAAGCGTAAGACGACGCTGCTCGGAATGAAGGTGGAAGAGAAGACAGCATTATTTCTGACAACCTGAAATGTCACTCCAGGGTTTATTGGTGGTGCTGCTTCAGTTACACAGCGATAATGATGCCGTTGTCATGTTCTCTTCCTGTTCCTGGTTGAGGATCCGCTGGATCCTGGGATTAAATGAAGCCGGAGGGCCTCCGTTTGGCTGTTCTGTCCAGACCAACGAGCTGATAGAGTTCACTTAGCTAAACATGTCCAGAGTATCTAATACTGGAACATATTTAGCAGGTACAAGAGGCTTTATGTGAAATATAGAAAGTAAATTATAAATTTCTTATGTATACATCTATTTATTTTTGATTAGTTCATTTATGGGATGTTCTACAAAAGCTTTTCAAAAAAAAAATATCTAGATTTTTTTTCTTTCTTTTTGGTTTAAATTACAATGTCGTCAAGAATCTCACAGATAATTGTGTTTTTTCTTTGAGATTGGCTAAATATTTCTGATTAATAACATTCCAAAACAACCATACAGCAACTTCCCCTCTTTGTCTCACCCTAAAGGTCAATTCGGTGTCTGGGCACTCGTTTGAAACGGTTTCAGAAGTGCCGCGTTTAATTGAAACCGGGTCGGTACGGGATAAACCGAATCTGTCCATCTCTCTTTAACATGTCTGATATTGCAGATGAGAGTCAAAAGGGAATGTTTAAATCCTCGCACCTGTTTTGTTACCTTAGAAAATTTTGCCTTCTGAAGTTCCCAAATATGGTCTCAATATTTTCCGAAGTGAATACAATTCCCCATAAGGTGTGTCCAGAGTTAATATAGATACACGGAGGTAGGATTTTTTTTTTTTTGCTTCGAAGCGAGTGTGAACATTAGGATCCAACATTCTTGGCATTTCTCATCCAATGTGAAACGATATTTGATTCGATTCCAGTTTGAAAGCACCACTCACTACCAGACTCACATGATTTCAATCAAAATCGGCCTCTGTGTAGCCTCTGTTCAGTCTTTTTTTTTTCTTACCCTTCCCTACCAATGTGCCTTGGTAAATGGTAAATCTGGAGTTTCTCATCCGTGTGTTAATACGTGAGAAGTCCAAATCCCACGCGCTATTTGACCCCGGTATATGCACCGATTTCTGTTACTTCTTTTGTATGCAGCGATCTGGGGAAAGTGAAGCTCCAGGTAACAGTAAACTGCACAACACAGTTGGCAATAAAGGACAAATGCTACAAAAGGTTGAGAATCGGTTTTTCTGGAGTTTTGCCTGGGGCGTCTTTATTTGTTCAGTGTTTAACATCTCTTAATTGTTTGAAAAATAAATGATCTAAATCCTCAGCTTTCTCACCTGGTCTGTGGCTCTTTCCAGGGTGGCAGTGGCTTGTTCTTATCTCCTGGAATGTGTGATTTTTTTTTTTTTTAGTGTTGCCTCATGGCCAAAGCTTTAGAGTAGAAGAAACCTCTTAAATCCCAATTGATTTTTCTTATTTTCTGGTCCGGTTTTTCTTTTGTTGCTAAAATAAAACAGAATTTACACAAATGAAAACTTAACAGGTTCTAAATGTGATTAAAGTCTGAGAAGTTTTCTAACCACGGATTCAAAATGTCAATGTCTCGATCCCTCAGCTATTTACAACAGGATCTCTATGAGTTGGACAATCTATGCAAAGTTATTTTATCATAGTAAATTTAATAAATTAAGATCAGATTATTAGTGATTTGAGGTGATTATTTTTATGACTGTGGTTTACAGCCTTTATAAAATGAAATTAATTTCCTTGGAGAATTTGAATTTTACATAAAGATCAATAAAAAAAGTATGTCAATGCACAGTGCAGTAAATGCAGTAAATATTTGAGGCTCCATTTCAGTTGAAATTACTGTAGGAGTGCAGTGTACCACGGAGACCTGGATCACAACTCCAGTTTCTTTGCGCTTGGCTCTGGTATCTCGGCTGCCTCCTGACGGTGGCCCTCTAGCCTTTATCGTGTAGCTACGTCTGTGTGTATCCTCCATTAAGCAATGAGTCAACCTGTAGTCCACACCTAGTGATTGTTCTCCCAAACCATTGCTGTCATCCATGCTGCTTTTGCATCTGCATACTTTTTCCTTCCACTTAACTTTCCTTTGATGTATTCGCATATGGCACCTTGTAAGAAGCAAGTGCCACAAATATTTTCTTGATATTTTAAGTCCTATAAGAAACCAAATTTTCATAAGCAAAATCATAATCATTAAATTAAACAAGTAAATATGAAATATATCACTAGAATGAATGAGGTTTTTTTGATTTCTGAACTTTTTTGATGACATTTTTAAATTAGATGCACTTGTAATCATTGTTTTTACCTCTTGACTTTGTGCTTTTTCTGCTATAAACATTGTTTATCACAACTAAGGTTGTTATAAATAACTAAAGGAATGAAATTATGAAAACTAAAAATACAGACCTTTTTAATTTCTCCACCTCCCAATGAACCAAAGTATTGAAAACTGAATAAGAATAAAAACTGGAAAATCTTCTCTTTATTTTATAAAACTGATATACTCAGATAAAATGAAATTAAACTCTAATAAGAATCTAAATAATATAACCTTGATCACAAAATTAGTTAGGAAAAGCAGCTAGTAAATGATGATTTAAACCCATTACTTTTAAGGCACCGCACCGCCAAGCGTCATCAACTGAGCCTTCTTTAATACGCAGAGCTGCAAACTCCTAAATGCCCTGAATTTTTTATACAAAATATCTTAGAACATTCTTGTCCGGTGAGCTATAAATACAGTAGCCCAGTAAATTGGTTTGTTTCTTTTTCTGCTTACTGTGTGTAATAAACGTAACACCCAGCTCAGACACAGACAACTAGCGCTGAAACAAATCCATTACATTTATTAGTGTTATATTTAGTTTACTAAAAACAGAGATAACTTCAAAGATTCTGGCTCATGCCTCCCCTGCTGCTTATTCCCCTTTTATTTGGTCCATCTGCTTTATCAATAATACCTGATCAGATTCTTGTGTAAGAATATTACAATAATATAATAAATGGTTCGGTTCAGATTTTTGTAATGAGCTCAATTTGCATACATTCTTAAGTAGTTTACCAATACAAAGAGCAAAGTAACTATTTTATTTTTTATCTTTCTACATGTCTGGTCCAGATTGTAGAGGTAATCTTTTGTAATGTGTTGTGTTTACCCTGTTTGTGCAGAAGGGGGCGCGAATGATCCAGTGTATTGGTGCCAGTGCTATGTAAGAGCTTATTCTACAGTAACATCTAATCCAAAGTGTCATCAAAATGATTCAGCTCTCATATGAAATATCAACATAAGTCCTGAAAAAACGTCAAAATGTCTCTTTTTATGCCCTTCGTGTCTCTGGCCGTGTACTTGTGTTCAGACTCAGCCATCTGACGCATGTGTCTCCCAGATATCTGGGTGTGTAGAGATCTTTCCTGTCTGTCACTGAGTCGGCCCCAAGCACACCTGGATGACGTCGTCGGGAGCACAGCTGGGGCCTGATGACGTCACACCAGCTGCAGACAGCTAGACATGACCTCAAAACCTGGGACAAGCTCAAAGGAACTTTTTATAAAAGTTTTAGTGAAACTACACGCATCTAAATCTAGGGTTAAAATTGATATCTTCCATTTTTTACAATGAAGCGAAAAGGAAACAGCTGTGGTTGCGCTTTAGTTTTGATCTGCTTGAGTATTCATCTGGTTTATTTGAACATCTTTTTGTTCTCACATTAAGAAATGTATAGATCTGAAGACGGGGAAAAAAACAATACACACCGTCTGACCCTTGACATTGAAAGGAACCTTAGAAAGCATGTGGTGTTGCGTTCACGGGCTCCACTACGAGCTCGTACACACCGTGGAATGCCGCCAGAATCTGGACGTGATGAGACCATCGGCATCACGTCACCTCTGCAGCTCTCTCTTATCTTCACTGCTTTAAAAAACTCTTTTTCCCCTGTGACTCAGAGAGTCTCGTCCTCTGCACGCCTGGTATGCAGGGCGGGCCGATGGAAAACTCCCCCATTCAGGAATTTGGGAAGTTTCCTTCCATATAAGGACTTTTCGATATAAACCGCGAGAGAAGTGGGAGGAGCCAAGGATCGATTAACAAAGTTAAACCAAAGAGTTCAGGAAGTAGCAAGAGAATTGCTTGCTTGGTGTTTTTGGGAAAAACATTTCCAACGACCTCTTTATAATTCTTACAAAAAGATGTTTTAAGAAAAGTTCTTGTTTCCCGAGTGTAAATACCAACTTTACTGGGATTTATTTATTTATTTTCTGCTTAGAAAAGTAGAAAATCCAACTTCAGAGTACAATGATGCATTTGAGAGTTTCTAGTAATGCCAGGTCATCAGTTCTAGAAACCTGACCTCTGCAACCCTCAGTCAGGTGTTGCTAATGAACATCTGTGGTGTTCAGGGAAACTTTTACTCTCACTCCTTCCTTTTCCTGACACATTTTTTATCTGCCTGTTGTTTTTTGTTTAGTTTTTTAAGTAAAACCCCCCCAGACAAAATTAAAATATATATAAATATAAAAATGTATTTTATTTACCCACATTGGGGACAATAAAAATAAATAACATATAAAAATATTTGATTATTAAAAATAAATTGTAAATGAGTGTAGAACTTCCTTAAGTCCAAAGGATCCCAAAACACATTGACTACTTCAAAGCACAACCCTGCAGAGTCAGGATATAACCAAAATACACTGCAGTTTAACTTTGGCTGGAGTAGAGTAGCAGGAAGGCGAAGTTAGGATGATTATGAGAGACATTTATACATCATCCCTGTGACCAAGAGAGGTAAATTAGATAAATGGCATCCAACATAAGATTAGCGGCACATTAGTGATCCAGAAAGAAAGATGCAAAAGGATAAAGGTCATAAATTGCTTTATGGATATGTGGAGGAGTAACACCTTTTTTATTTTGTTGGTTTGTCTGTATTTTCTGACAGCTAGTCAAGAATAATTGTTATGTAGCTACAATCTGTTGGTCATAAACTCGGGTTTAGTGTTTGGTTCATAAATCTTATACAAAAGGGGCCCCAGACAGTTAAACAGGGTCCACATTCAGTGACTATTCACTGTTATCAGTGACCCTCGTATTAAAATAGTCCTGAGAACTAAAATAAACATCAAAGCAGAAGAAACGTGGAATAAGAATGAACACCAATATGACTTAATCATTTGTCATTATGGCATGTGTCTGTTAGCAAGAAGACAAAACTCGTGTTTAAAGGGTCTTATCAGACATTAAATACTTACAGTTAATATATCATTGTATAAACAAGTGTTTATGCAATGATATATTTAATGTAAATGAGAGCTTTCTTTAAAAGGAAGAAAGGCGCGCCTGTTTTCCGGCTCCTCCCAGCTAATATCTCCTTGCATGTGTGAGCTCCGGCTGCTCCAGTAAGCTGAGACAGCAGCAGGGAACCATCTCTGCGCTTCTCTTCTCTTTGACGGTGAAACCGTGGGAGCGCTCTAATTGGCGGCGGTGCGGGCGGAGGAAGTGCTTTGTTCTCTTCAGGGTCCCATTGGCAGAGATACTCTCTGAGATAATTAAGCGCAGTTTCGTGCTCAGAAGTTTTTAATTAATTTAAGAAAAGAAGTGACAACAGTCTGACAATGTCGTCCTTTAACAGAGGTCCAGCCTACGGGTTATCAGCGGAGGTGAAGAACAAGGTATGTGTGAAGGACAAATTTAAAGCTCACTGGTGAAAAAGGTTATCTTCGTTGTTTCCGCGCGCCTGTTTCTGACGGAGCGCGAGCTCGGGAGTCACCTGGCGTCCATTTTTGCCACGCGCGGCCAGGTTTAAAGGTGGAGCTCGACAGAGGAAAAAGAAGAAGCCAGATGTTACATTTCCACTTCTCCTCGTTGGAGAGTAAAAACGAAACTTTAAGAAACCTGATAGAACTTCACAGGTTAACTTTGTGAGGGTAGTTTTTCCTCGGTTCTCTTTTTAAGAAGGTTAGTCTGAAACTTTTGGGGCGTCGCCCATCTTGGCAACAAAGTATGTCGTTGTGGCAAAAAAGAAAAACGTTATCCCGCTTCCAGCACGTTTCTTCCGCCCTGCATTGTGACCCGCAGTAGCAGATGTAATTCAGCCATTAGTCTGTGGAATCTGTTGAATTGGTATTTTTTCTCTCTCCGCTTCGGTCTTCGCATTTCCGAGCTGCTGCCCGTCATTGAACCTTCCTGCACTCACCTTTCTAACCTCAGCCTGCAGCAGTGATGTGTAATCTCAGCTGCAGCCTCGCATTCCTCCTGCTCAGGCTGATTGCAGGGTTTTGGAATCTATTGTAATCTACTTTTACCACATTTTTCAGCCTTAATCCAAACTGTATTGCACGACATTTCCTTATTCTATTCCCACCCTATCATGGCAGTGTGGAAACAGATTATTTTAAATGTATGTAAAAACAGAACACCAAAAAAATCACATAAGTATTCCAGCTTTTTGCATGGCTCTCCAAATTGAGCCATTTTCACTGTTCATGCTTTAGATGTTTCTAGTACACTTCTGTTGAGTTTAGTTGATGAAACTTAATTGTTAAAGCTGCACACCTGTCTATGTGGGATCCCACCGCTTACAGCACAAACACCACGCGTGAAGCGTCAGTGGCATTGCCTGTAGACCCCAGAGTTGGGATAGGGTTTTCTTAAGGCACAGATTTAGCGAAGGATGGAGAAACTATTTGAAAGTCATCGTAAGTAGAGAAAAGTTGGCCAGCAGGCTCTCGGTCAGACATCTCTAACCCTGCCAAAATGTCTCCTATCCAACCTGATGAAGCTTGAGAAGCTGTGAAAAGGAGAATGGACCTAACTGCTAAAAGATGGATGAGCTGAGATTGGATAAAAACCAACTTGAAGCTCTATCTACTACAAAAGGTGCATCACCAAAGTTTAAAGCAAAGGCTGCGAATACTTAAGTAAATGTGCTTTCCTGGTTCAAAATGAACTAAAAACCTTTTCAACGTTTTCATAATGGTGGAATTGTGTGTACATTTAAGGGAGGGAATAACTATAGTATTTAAAATATGGCTGTAAAAGTAAAGTTCTTTAAACACCTTCTGGATGCACTCTAGATATTTATCTGAATCAAACGGCTACATCTCCTGAGACTTGGCACATTCACCACAGAAGCTAATGCTGGACTCTTAACAGCAGTTTGTTTTGTACACATCTGTTGAATCAGACACAAACCTATCACTTTATTGTGCTGAAGGTTATGGTTGTTGCCTTTCTCACTTTAAATGTATCACTGTTGGTTTTCCAGTTTGTTTTTCATGACTAAACCACAAGATACAGCTGTATTCTCCCTCTATAAAGCAACATTCAGAGATTTCCTCCGTCTGCCTTCTTTGGATGTGTCCTTGTTTGGAAGAGAAGAGGTCAAAGCCCCCCCCCCCCC
>JAVLVB010000529.1:255289-269351 GCA_032876305.1 Orestias chungarensis
GGGGGGGGGTACCTACGATTTGGAAAAGATCTGCTGCTGGCAGCTAGAAGAGACTGTGAGAATTAGGGGAAAGTTCACAGCAAACAGTGTGCCAATGCTACAGAAAAAGGGGGTGTCTGGAAGTCTCCGCCTGGTAGCCAGTGGTCCACAGTCTATGTGATCAGACCACAAAGAAAGAGCTTTGTTAACCCTCTCCTGCCTGCAGGCCAACATAAGTAGGTGAAAGGTGAGCAGAGCACTGCGGTCATTGCAGAGGATTTCTCTAAAAGCTCCAGAAGTGAGTCATTTCAGGATTTCCTCTGTATTTGTTCATTGTTTGGATCATTTTTACATTTTAAATCAATGTAAAAGACACGTCACAAACAAAAACACTTTTGTACACACGAGGAAAAAAACAGCAAATAAAATTAACTGTATGTGAAACGTTGTAGTTTAATTCATCTCACTAAAACTAAACCAAGAATTTAAAAAACCTAAAGAAAAAATCCACTGTTGGTGCTTTCGCTGCCATAACTGGGTGAAAACCAGCGAGGTTCTACCAACTCAATAACAAATGCAAGAATTTTTAGAGTTTTACTGTTGTTTTTGGTTGTTTTGTTTTTTAGCATTGGTTACGCAATACCAGGGAGAAAAATGAAAAAATAAACTCCTGCTGCCTATCAGTCTGTGGAAGGTCAGAAATCCCTTTCCAAGTGATTATAACGTTCTGATTATAAGACAGCTTTGGAGAGAAATATGTGGACGAACCACAGGAACAGTGCCGGTCGGTCAAATAAAACCAAATTGGAATTATTTTGTCATAAAACACAAGACAACACAAGATCTGGTATAACTCAGCGAAAAATCTAACAGCACAAAGACATCAAACCAGTTGTTTGGTACGGTGGTAAAGGGGTGAAGATTTGGGCTCACTACCACAAAGACATAGGCTCATTAATGCTTACATTAGTTATCTTAGGTTCAAGCTTGAATCAAAATATGTAATATATATGAATATTACCTCAGTCTGATATTAAGATAAACATACTTATACTTGTTTAGATTTATTTTGAGGAGAAATGTAAATATTGCTGATTAAGCATAAACATTAAAAGTCTATAATTTTATTAGGATTAAAAGCATCTCAAAAACTTGACCATCAGCATATCATGATCCTGTGATCCTCCCAGTCTCGTCTACCCAGTTCACAAGCTACCATCGCACCTCTCCACAGATGCTGATTCAATTTCCCAAAATGTCCTCTCCCAGCTCAGGGTGACCTTTTACCCAGATTCCAAACACAGAACATCTGTAAATCCCAGTGCAGCCCCAGGACCTAAACATGTAGCAGAGGATAGGAAGGGGAGGAGGCAGGTGCTGGAGGCTTCCACAGTTGTAAAACTCGGATTCCCATGGATGGAGCATGATCTCTGATCTCCTCCATTTTAGACTGTTTCACGTGGGATTAGAGGCGTCTTTCTGGTTCAGATTTTCCCACTTGCGTTCGCCAAAAATACACTGCTGAGGGATTTTAAAAAACTGAATCTGATTAGAAAAATTAAAGCTGAGAATGAAGGAAAATCTTCGCTCTTTCTGATCCTTTCACATTGTATTTTAAAATGTAATTTTAGAATAACCTGTTTAACAATCAGACTCAAACAAGCTCTGTTGTTCTTTTTTCTGTTATCATGTAATAGTCAGAAAGAATCCAGGAGGTACTCCTTTTTATTTGGCTTTTTGAAACATGAAACAAGAATAAGACTCTCAGTGGACTAATGTAAAGATGAGTCGAAACAAACCTACATGGTTATAGTGTTTTCACATTTGTCCAAGCACAAATGTGAGGTGTAAGCACAAGTATACATAAAAGAAAAGAAAAGTGTTGCATACTTTTTAAAATCTGCCTGCTTTACTCTTATACTGTCATATAAATCCATCGACCTAAAATTTAATGACATTTTATTCAACTTTATTTAGTCCAATTCAATTGAACACCATAGTTTATTTATATGTGCCAACATGACACATCAAAGCAACTCACAAAAAGAGACATTTGAATTCGGTTAAACAGACAATCCTAATGTGCATTTAGTTCAGTTCATTTTACATGACTTTAACATTTTTCCTTTAAAGGAAACCCATCAGATCATTTGGAGTCATCGACTTGAATCATTTCATTCCCCTTAGATAACCATGCAGAGACATTAGATCACAGGTTGCATCGTGTTGTTGATTTTACAGCCATTCCTCATGCTGACCATGCATGTAGCGACAGTGGAGAGGAAAACCTCTTTAATAGGACCAGCCTAGGACAGAACCAGAACCTGACTCAGAATGAGCAGCCATCTGCCACGTCCCACTGCGGATTTGAGAGGACAGGTAGAACTAATGTAGGAATACTGTCTATGTTAGAGACAAGCAAAATGTAAAGGCAGGAAAACATTGAGTTGCTAACAGCAGTATCATAAAAGTGTCGTGGCTAAAAGAAGCAGGTGTAACATCCGTTTAACGGCTAACGGCTAACGGCTAACGATGAAAATTGTAAAGTAGGATAAGCCCTGAACAAAATGCAACTCAGAGAGTCATGGTCGTTCTGGAGAAGCAGCAGACTTCCACGACTCATTAGATATTAGCTTTATTTCAACAAAAGATTTTATTACATGTCCTTTATGAAGAAAACTGTTGTCAAGAAAAAAAGCCACAACGGTCTGGTTTGTTGCTCGCCGAGTATACAGCGAGCAAGTGCTCTGTTTAAAGGGCCAAAAATGTTATTTTTGTCTGTAAAGATTAGCCCAACACTGGGAAGCATGCTGGTGGAAGCATCATGCTGTGTAGATAATCTATTTTCATAGATGCATGAAAGTAGAAGATGGATCAAGTGAAAATGGTTTAAATCAAAGGATTTTCATGTGCTATCAGGTTATGTCCTTGTCAAAGTATTGAGTTCAATCTAATTGAGACTCAGTTTCGGGTCTTCATAACTAATACTGATCATATTATATCAGTATGACTGATCTAATATTGGCTGTTTTGAAACAGATTTTTAAGAAAAACAAAACAAAAACAAAATATTTATTCCAGTCCACAAAAACTTCTGCAAACCCTCAACCATCCTGAGCCCAATATAAATCTCAGCAGTCTGCTAGAAACCTCACTACCACCTCTGGCCGCCATCTAGTGGTCAACGGGAATGTCTTGCCATAGTTGCTCCAGGGCCTTCATGTTGAAACCTGTAAAGCTCTGAACAGAACAGAAATCTGCCTTTGTTTTAGCTTCCAGCTGTCCATGGAGATGAGATGTGACTTGTTTTGTTGCGGGTTCAGGTTACTGTGCACAAAGGCCATAATAATATGCAACGGCAACGCTTTTACCGAGACATGAGCTTGTTTTAAGTCAATAATTCTTGAATGTGAATTATGAAATATTAATTCCATGGACTTATTTTGGCATAAAACTGTACAAAGATAAACGAAAACATGTTTGAAAGGAATTTTCTGTGGAAAACAGATACTTGATAGATAAATCATTTGTTTTGATGAAAAATAAAAATGATAAACAAATGGGAGTTTAAATTTTTTTTTT
This sequence comes from Orestias chungarensis, assembly GCA_032876305.1. Lineage (NCBI taxonomy): Eukaryota > Metazoa > Chordata > Actinopteri > Cyprinodontiformes > Cyprinodontidae > Orestias > Orestias chungarensis. The sequence goes on from JAVLVB010000529.1 coordinate 258,851, forward strand.
TATATCTTATTTCTTAAGCAAAGGCTGACACATCAGATTTTTTTTTGTCATAGCTCTTTTTTAAATTTAGCTTTTTTGGACAACTTTGATTACCACTTGCAGATGTTATTTCAAGTGCTGCTCAGTAAAAAAATTTGATGTTCTAACATCCCTTTCTTTAGCCGACTGACTGAGATCATTAAATGACCAATAATATATAATGAAAACAGCCCCACTGGCCCGGTGTTATAATATAGAGGCTCATGTTTGATGGCACAGAAAAAGTGAGCCAGATCATATTTGTGTCCAGAAATCCAGAGTTATAAAACTGTTGTAAAACAAATCCCCACCCCTTCACGAGTTAGATTGTTACGCAAGCTGCAAAGTGACAGAATAGAGTTAACTACTGTGGCGTGTAAGAATATTCAGGCCCTGCAGCATGCCTTGATTTCTGCCAAGTTGCAACCACTCATTACAGTGTATCCATTCAGTGGTTTCTTTTGTAGACAAAAAATAAATCTTTGTTTGAAAAATTGAAAGTTTGTTTGTGAGTATATTTACTTTTTATTTTGCTGCAATTACAGCTGCCAGGACTCTGTCACTCTTTTTATGGGCTTGGTAAATTTAAGTGCATTCCTCAAGACTAAACTCTTTTCCAGTTTCTTCAACTTCCAGTCTGTTTTGTTTTTTGTTTTTTTTATTTGATATATCTCTTGAACTGGTAAAAATACTATTTTTATATTAAATTTGGAATCATTTTTCATTATACTTCTTGTCTTAATTGTCAAGGGGAACAAAATGGATAACAAAGCATCAGTTGTTGGCGGAAGATTAATCTCAAACATGTTTTTGTTTCTTATTGTATCATCAACAGTGTGAGGAAAATCTTTGCTCTTTTAATAATAATAATGTATACTCTATTGATCCTGTAGGAAATTGTTTTTGGTGTAAACCACACTGAGGAAGCCATTTTTGCAGGCGCCAGGTAAATGTCAGGCGCCAGGGAATGTCACCAGACTTCCAATCCTTTGGATTGGAAGTCTGGTGACATTCCAATGGAGCTATCCAGCCGCTTACAGTTATGCTCCTAAATACTATTTGTGTGCTTGGGTGCGTTGTCTATTTTTATGGCAATTTTTTAGAGTTCAATTTATTTTTTGTACAATTCTTAATAAACTCTTAATTAAAACTCTTACATGAAGCTTTGCTAATTCTGTCTCTGATTAGATGGAATATCTACCCAGTCTTACTTTGTGGTTTTGTCTCATTCCTGGAGTTACAGAAGGCAGAAACCTTCTGGATGCATGTGACATTTTGTGTGTTTACTTCTCCTACAACCCATGCTATTTGTAAGTAATGAGTATTTTCCGTCTGGTCATGTGACTTTTCAAGGCTGCATTCATGTTTCCATTCTAACCTAAAATTACGTTCTTTCCCCATCCTTGTTTAGTTTGCAGCAACACAGTGTATGATAGTACGATAAAGGAGGTAAAAACATCTCTGAAACTCACAAAGAACTGCAACATTGGAAACAATATATTTGCTATTTGCTACCCAGTGGTTTGGGAAATGATGAGCCACTCTAGTTTTAACTGGTTTTGAGTGCTTTGGTAAGATTAAGGTATTTGAACATTTCTACCAACAAACGCTCCAGGTATGTTTGCAGTGAAAGAAGTGATTTGTTCTTTTTGCACATTTTTGCTCATAATTATTTCGGTTGAGGTGTTGCATGTTTGGACACCTACTCCCTTCTGGATTTTTTTTTTTTTGCTCACAGTAAGTTATCATGATGTGTGACCATGGCAACAATGTTTTGTTTTTACGGCTGATTAGGAACTCAAAAGTTCAAATAATACCTGAAGCCACATCATTTAAAAACGAGGCTTTTCAAGAGCACAGTGGGACCATCTCTTGAATCAAACCTATAACAGCAAGGATTATATCACTGGTTCCAGTCTCTTTCTCTCTGGAAGGAATTTATAGAATCAGAACAATCAATAATCAGTTTGTTTATCTAACGCCAATTTACACCAGATGTCGTCTCAAGGTACTTTACAAGAAAATCTATTAAAATCATCGATACATCATAAACAAATCAGTTTGAAAAAGTTTGTAATCTAAGGAACCCCAGCAGATCGAGTCATTGACTTGCAGCATTCACTCCTCTGGAATTAGCAGACCAAAACAATGGCTTGTGTTGTTGTTGACTTTACAGCAATCCCTCATACTGACCATGCATGCAGTGACAGTGGAGAGGAAAAACTAAAATAGATGCAGGATGTGTCAGTGAGTTCTTTTCAGCCACTTCTCCAGTTGTCCACAGGGGGTCACCAGTGTTCCTCCTCTGCTGGAGCGCCTTCCACTCCAGGTGCGCCCGGTTGGCGTTGATGAGCTGAGCCAGTATAAGAGGAGTGGTGGATCAGCTACTCGACGCCTGAGTGTTTGTTTACTCTTGGTAATTTCTAGTGCTCAGTGCCAATCTCTAGTTTCGTGTGCTCGAGGTATTTTATATGATCTCTAGTTTAGTGTTTTTCCTCGTTCTACCTCCAGTTGCCTTTTCTAGTTTTTGAGTTGTTATTATTTTGATACTTTGTTGCTGCCTTCCCATGCTCTTAACAACCCCTTGTGCTCACCTCAGGTTTCCGTCATCTCCAGTACACAATTCCTCTCAAGATCTCTCTCTGGTTTACCGCATCCCTCTGGTTTCCCCGCTCCTCTTGGCTCAGCTCTATCTGCCCGCTCCAGCATTGCTCCATCTGCCGTACACACCCCTTGGGCAACTTCTCCACTAGATCCCTGCTGAAGAGAACTCACCACTCACTCCTCCCTGGCATCAACAATCAACCCATCACAAGTAAGATCATTCCAATATTTTCCTCTAACCATATGTCATCGACTCACCTGTCCTGTCCTTACCCTCAGAGGTCTCCGGTCTCCCACGTCGTCTTGCGCTCTGGGTCTCCTGCCGTTTCCCGCTCCCCCGCTGTTCCTGTTGTCCTGCCGTTCATTGCCGCCGCCCGCTGTTTCCCGTTGCTGGATCCCTCTCCTCCCCTCTTCAATAAATTAATTATAATTGATCTCCTGAGAGTCCTCTGTTTTATGTGGGTCAGAAGCTTTAACTTTATGACAGGATGCTGAAAAAGCAGAGTTTATAGCAGCAGTTGTGGAACATCGCTGGCAGCATTTCAGCCCATGTTCTCATCCAAGAAGCTGTCTCAGGTAACAGAACGCCAGACCAGGTTTGGTTACTATGGAGAGAAGAACACTAAGAGAAAACAAAAGGTTAACAAGGTTGAAAGGAAGAAAATAGCAGAATAAGAAGTTGTCATATTATCCTCCAGCAGTCTAAGCCTATAGCAGCATAACTATAGAAAAACTTAAATAACTTAACCCTATAGAGTGAGACATAAAAAAGGTAGAGCAAAGGAGAACCGTCTGTCAAGACTGAGTTCCTCCCCAACCGGATTAGGCTGTCTTCTCTACCTCTTCCTAACTATAAACTTTATCAAAAAGGAAGGTTTTAAGCCTAGACAGGGTGTCTGCCTCATGGACTAAAGCTGTAAGCTGGTTCCACAGGAGAGGAGCCTGATAACTAAAAGATGTGAATCCCATTGTGCTTTTAGAGATTCTAGGAACCACCAGTAAACCTGCAGTCTGAGAGTGAAGTGCTCTGTAAGGGACATCAGGAGTAATTAGATCTCTTATGTATGATGGAACCTGATTAGTGAGGGTTTTACATGTCAAAAGAAGAATCTTAAAACCTATTCTAAGTTTGACATGGAGCCAAAGAAGGTAAGCTAAAATTGGGGAGATATGATCTCTCTTTTTAAGTTTCATCAGAACTCTTGCTGCAGCATTTTGGACCAACTGAAGACTTTTAACTGCATTTGCAAACTTCCTGCAAATAAAGAGTTACAATAATCGAGCCTTGAAGTAATAAATGCATGGACGAGTTTTTCAGCATCTGTCCTAGAGAGAATATTTCTAATTTTTGCTATATTCCTAAGATGAAAGAAGGATATCTTACAGACCTGTTTTATATGAGACTTGAAAGACATTTCCTGATCAAAAATAACACCAAGGTTCTTTACATTGTCACCAGATGCCAACCTGATTCTATCCAGGTCAAGTGGCTGACTAAGCAATTTCTTTTTTAGGGGTTCTGGTCCAAAGATAACAACTTCTGTCTTTACATTGTTAACAGAGGCCAATTTGATGCTATCCAGTTTAAGCGGTTGAGTAAGCAGTTTCTTTTTAGAAACATCTTACTCATCCTAGTACATCCTAGAAGCGAATGTTCCAACATGTTGACTGCATTGCTCTGAGAAATGACCCCAGAACCCAAGAGCTCAGGGTTCAAGAGCAGAACGTTCAAAGTCATCCACATTTTTATATTTATGGCAGTGTGTTGCCATTTTTCTCATGTAACACAATACATATGAAAAGAAACTCCCTTCAGTTCATGTTTTAAGCTACCTGCTGCATTCCATTGATGTTAAGTGTGTATCTCATAACTGATTTTCCAATTGATCCCTCTAGACAAAGTTTTTAGTTAAGAACTTCTTAAAATGGGAAAGTTCTTTAGGCATGGTTCCCATGACAGAAGAGTTCAGAAGCCCTGCTGTGATATACATTACACACATGTGACAAATCCAAAGAAAACAGATTAAAAAACCCAGGAAAAGATTAATGATGACTCTCAAGCTCTGCTCAGTAGCTCTAAATAAATCAAATACATACTTATAATATCTGGGGAATCAAAGCAAAAGAGGCAGATGTTGGTTCCACACGAGTTCTCCAGACCCCGTTTTTTTATTAACTGGAGAAAAATTGGCTTTAAGATTCCCCAGAACATCAGAAAGTCTTTAATAAGACCTGCTGTGAAGTTCTTACATTTTAACCTGCATGATGTAAAGCACTCAAACACTTTCACTTTAAAATTAGATTAAGGAAAGGCCTTCAGCTCATTGGGTGTAAGCTGCAAACTTTTTAATTCCTTATTTTTAATGAAGGAAAAGTCAGGCAGGAGCAGGTTGAGGTCACCTGGATCACAGAGGCATCTTGCCATGAATGAATTTGTTCTGCTGTATGAAGGATGTGGAAATTGGCTGAAAATAGTGCTGACCAGCTGCAGACGGAGAATGTGAAAGAGAAACGAGCCTTCCAGAACCCTGACTGAGAGAAGTGAATAGAACCGTTCTGGGAGAACATTTTGTTTCAGCATTCTTTCATTACAGCGGGGGTCTTGACCTAAACTGTACCTCGGAGCAGCTGTGGGCTGCGAAACTGAGATGTCTCAGGAAAAAGCAAACTTTTATGTCTCTGATTGCTGGATGAGAGTGACAATCTGCTACCAATATGATTGGATAGTTACAGAGACATTTTAAGCACTGACCGCTCCCAATTGTAATGAAAATGAAAAACAGCCACCTACCCAGCATTCAGCAACAGAATGAAGAAAAGCTTCAAGTATTGTTATCTCCTACACCTGTCATAGCGTGTACAATCTAGTTTCTGCAGATCAGATGCACAATATTAAAGCACGTTTAGGATCAAAGTTCATACAGAGAAAAATGTTTGATATGAATGGAACTGCATGTGAAAGTTTCCAACCATCCTAGAAGCGAATGTTCCAACATGTTGACTGCATTGCTCTGAGAAATGACCCCAGAACCCGAGAGCTCAGTTAATGACTCTATAGGCCTCACTGGGCATGTTAAATGTTAATGTTCATGAGAATATAATGATAATTATAATAATAGAGGAAGTATAGTTTGTTTTAAAAATCTGGCTCCCAGAACTCTGAAGAGACCCAAGTGGAGAAGATCAACCATAAATAGTAGCATGCACAGAGAAAACTAAAACTGTTGCTACGATCATCTGGGCTTTGATTGCATAATTTATATATAAGTGTATATTTGTTCTTTAATACTCTGTTTAAACTGAACTATAGTGAGGATTTTCTTTCTGAAAATCGGAATGTGTTTGGTTTGTGTTGCTGTCCTGACAATCACAGATTATTTATTTTAGTTATTTAGAGCCTCCATGTATTATTAAATGTCACACTGTAGGTTTGATCCCAGTCCTTTTATTAAGTCCTCTTATTAAAAGTCCAGTAACCTCTAATGACTCTCTTGATCCTTTGTAATCTTAAATCCGGACTTCTAATTAAATCTTGGTGGCCTTGGAAAGCAGCTCTAAGTGAGAGAACAAAAAGCTCTATAATAGATTTTTTAAATGTTATTTAACCAAAATCTTTTTCGTTCCTTTGCCTTATTGTGATTGTTGGATTATATTTGTTCTATCTTTATTGAAGAAAATACAGCTTGGGTCCGAGCTGAGTATTAAAAAGTAATCTCTACCAACTAGAGGATTTCTAAGAACGAATTTACACTAAGGATATGAATCACTGTGAGAATTATTTATTAGAGTCAATGGGATATAAACCAAGAATAGGGAAGGCCATTTGCCAGTGCAGTGAAAACAAACTTAATAGATAACATAAGATGTCTCGGATTCTTTTTTTGACATTTTTATTTAGGAATTATTTGTTTAGATGTGTGAAAAGCATGTTGAACACTATCACTTTAACATGCCACATAGTCTTGCAATGCAATGCAAATAAATTAACTACTGATGCTTTTCACATGACTGTATCTACTTATTATGGAACTGAAATAGATCTAAATCAGTTTAACAGCAACATGTTTTTTAGCCGCAACCAGAGCCAGAAGGGCTGAAGAGAGATGTGTTGGAGGAAACATCTGCTATCCTACTTAACAGAATCAAACACACGTTTAAATAAAATAATGCAGCAGAAATATTACAGCTGCTACGTTAGAACCATTTCAACATGTATATTCATATGTGACTGACAGAACACTGCGGCCCATCCTCAACCATTTACCAATTAACTTAGAAGTGCAGAAAAATCTAAAACACGAGTGCAGCCAAGTTGAACATTTACATTTGGTAGTTGGCAAAAAATTGATTTAAAATAGATAAGTGTTGAATATACCAATATTTACTCAGAGTAAAGTGAGCAAACCTCCACAGAAAGAGAAAGAATCCTAATTTAACACTAATTTGTAGATACAAGTTTGATTTTTTATTATAAATTCTATAGTAATAGAATCATAGGGCAATGCAATGACCCACACATACAAACCCATTCAACTAAAAGCCTTTGGACTGGACAGTTTTGGGCTTGGGGAGACGAGAGCACCCAAAGAGAACCCGCATGTAGAACATTCAAATTCCATGCAGGAGTATTTACAAACAACTAAAACATATGTTCCTCAACACAACTTTTAACGTTTTTATCCCTTCAAAGGGAAGTTACGCAATATCTGACCTCTTTGGCCAATAATCATTTATGTACCCAATAATAAAAGTAGCAGTTATCCCGTGTTTTAGAGCGTTATAATGATTCTCTCAATGTGCTTTTGACTAGCCATGTTTCTATCCAGTTTACATATCAATGTTTACCAAACTTCTAAAATGTTACAGAAGAGAAAAACAAAGTCACTTCGGCTTTTTGACAGAGTTCCACTTGGGCCAGTGAAAATACAAAGAAAAATACAGCTGCACACGTACTGTACTACATGGGCCCAAACCATTGAACCGTCCAATCTGCTCTGGCAAGAAAGGCCTTCTTTATCTATTACAATAATCTATTAAAATCTTGAAACAGATTTTATTAATCCTGTTGGATCAGTGTAAGACCCGCCTGACTGTGCTGGAGAAACATTTTATACTGACAACCTGCCAAGAATCTGGCCCAGGGATTCACCAGCCAGTTACATTTTCAGACTGTGCACCTGTTGTTGTGCATCATGGAAGGAAAAACAAGTCCCGCTCATCGCTGGGGATGAAAGCTGAAAAAATAAATTCATGGCTTGTTTTCCGACCTTCGCTCAATGCAGTCGCCCCCTTTGGCACTTCAGCCTGCTGTAATGCAAATAAAGGCCATTGAACATTCTCCTATTAACTAGTCTCATGTTACTTCGCCTGATCTTTATTCGTAGCATTTGTTCAAGAGAATGTTTTACTCTAAATTGTGCTGCACATCCAGGGATTTAAAAAAAAGAAGTAATTTTTAAGAGTTTTTGTTGCTGAGAAATGTGAAAAACCCACAGATTCTGTAGCAGTCGAGAGAGACCAGTGCCATCTTTTGTAGCTGATGACAGAAAATAAAGAACCTGATGGCCATCTGCCCGAGAAATAGAGTGTACCTAAAGTTCAGTAACCAGATGTGTTGGACTGGGTTTGTGGGTAATTTACTGACCATGAGAAAAAAGACGAAAGGAAGGCAGAAAAAGAGGGACAGGAAATGACTCCTAGTTACCTCGGGACTGAATTTCTTTTCTTTTCTTTTTTTACGTCCTTTGGGCTCTAATTCTAACCCAGAGAGCCAGAATCCAAAGCTTTGGAATCAATTTACAACTAATTACAATATTACATCTTCAATGCATTTGATGTATACAGAAAAAAAACTTGCTGTACTATTTGTTTGTTGCACTCTTTTAATTCCTCTTTTCAGATCTTTAAATTGTATGTACAGTCTTCCTGTGATGTTTTAGCTGTTGGTAAACAAACTTTTATTTGTAAATATTTTTTAGTCATTTAAAAATATGAAATAAACGACTGCTTCCTTTTCATAAAGCTACAGCTGAAACCATGCATTAATAGAAACGGTTTAATAAAACAAAAACAGACTTTCTGATCATATTTATTCGACACGTCAGCCAGGAAATATTTAGGAAAATAAAAGTCTTATTCATTATTTTCAGATCCTTGAAGTTGCTACAACTATCTTTCTACTTATTGAACAATTAAACATTAAAGACACAAACTGAAAACAGTGTAAGACAGGGAACACATCCCAACTACAAGTAAGAACAAATTTAAATGGATTCATTAGGGGGTTAAACAGATTTTTGCTGAGAATGCCTTTCTATCCGAACATCCCACACTTTGGCAGCTGAAGGTCTGGACTGACTCGGTAGCACACCAAGAACCGTCATCCACGCCCGTTCACGACAGCTTCTTCTCTTAACACACCTGGAACTTCAAATTAAGACGGAATATTTTCAGTAATAGTAGAAGTCCAACATCCGCCAACTGATTGGTGTAAAACCAGCAGTCCAGCAATGATTCTTGAACTGGGAACGGGCAAACCCGAAATACTTAAAGAAATAAATGCTTACTTCTGGGTACTCTATCTGCCCCTGCCTGAAGGCCAACTTTAGAGTAACCTGAGCATTTCTCAGCACTGCAGGACAGATGTAAACATCAGTAACACCAAACTCTGACATTTAAAAAGACCTATTCAAGTTAGAATGTGGGGAAAAAAACACTCAACCTGGCTTTTATTTCTGGTGTCCTTCCTTTAGGCTCTTTAAACTCGCTGCACCAACACTCCAGGTTATATTTTCTTCTTTCTTCCTTTCAGTGTTGCAAGTGCTGCATGATGTCTGAGCAAAAGTGGCCTTGGATTAATCTGTTTTTGCTCTATTAATATATATTCGACGTATCGGGCTGAGATGGTAAACACATGCCAAACAGTGGTCAGAATAAATGGGTGTGTGTCGTCTGGAGATGAGGGAGACAGACTGTTGATGACCAGGTTTTTAAGGCTGGGGAGACCTTGCTGGGATTGGTCTGTTTTCATTTGCACCAGCTGCTAAGTCCTCTGAATAAGTATTTTAAATAACACTTTTACCTCTTTTTTTTTGCAGCATTTAAATAAACCACACAGTCTAATTCATCCCAGAAACTAAAAGAATAGCAGATAAAAAAATAAGGGGCTGTAGAATTGTTATATTGTACCTCTTAAGGCTAAACGCCCTTTATCCTTGTTTCTTTCTGACTTTACATTACCATGAAAGGATTTTTTTTTTTTTATCCATCTCCTGCACTTCTGTCTTTCTAATTCACGTTTTTGAGCACAGCCAGCTTGTGCCAACATGTTTGTACTCTTTAACCTGAACTCAGTTTCACGGAGTTCATTTGCAGCTTAGTGTCAGTTTTGCTCTCTGGTTACACAAACAGGTTGAAGCCACAGGTCTACTTTGGTGTTGGAAAGTAAATTCAATTCAGTTTATTTACATGCCGCCAATTCACAACCCATGCCAGTCCGATCAGAAATACATCTCAATTCATCCCAGTGTCAAAATTATTTAAACAAGTTTGTTATTAAGATTTCAAACGTTTTCTAAACCCAGCAGATCGCATCGAGTGTTTTACTCCACCTGGACCAGCATAAACAGATGGTAGATTGTAGCTTGCCTTGTCGTCGACTTTACAACAATCCCATTACACTGAGAATCAAGAATCAAGAATCAAGAATCAGTTTATTTATATAGCGCCAATTTACAACAGGTGTCGTCTCAAGGCACTTTACAAAAAATCAATTAAAATCAAGGATACATTCTAACAAATCAATTTGAAAAAGTTTCCAATCTAAGGAACCCCAGCAGATTGCATCGAGTCATTGACTTGCAGCATTCACTCCTCTGGA
>JAVLVB010000529.1:269451-284554 GCA_032876305.1 Orestias chungarensis
TGGGATGTTGGGTAGGTAACTGTAGAGAAGCCGCAGAGAGGAGTTCTAAACTACGACTCTGCTTCCTGGTCTGGACCCTGGTTTGTCAGTAATTTGGGGAGTTAATAAATTTGGCCATATTTCTAGAAAGAAGAGCGGCTCCATCCAAAGTTGGATGGATGCCGTCTCTCCGGATCAGACCAGGTTTTCCCCAAAAGGTGAGCATGCACTGCTCAGTGCATGCAAGCTACTTGCATGCACTGAGCATGCAAGTAGTGACAGTGGACACGAACAACTCTACTTTAACAGGAAAAAACCTTCAGCAGACATTGGGTGCTTGAAGGTAAAAAACATAAGAAGAGAGAAACTGATCTGAGTGTACATTCGGAATAAAAAGTAAAAACAGTAGATGGACAACTTTTGAGTAGCGGACGACACCATCCTCCACGAAAGTGTCACAGCTTGAAAGTCCTCTTTATATTTATTTTTAAATCGTCAGGCTGGGCCTCGAGTTTGACATGGACTGCTAGATTCAGTGACTAAATCATCAGTTGAGCATCTCTGCTTAAAAATAATTACAATGGGTAATCAATGGTTAGAATATTCAACAATCATAAAAAATCTCCTAAACATCTCAACAATTAAGAAATAGTGGAACTGTCTTGCTTGAGCAGAATGTTTGTTTTCTCTTTGCCAAATTTTAGGGTTGAAGAATTCCCCCCCCAGTTTATTTAACTCTTAACAATTTGACCTCAACCTTAAAGAACCCAGTAAGGTCTGAGTAAAATAAATAAAAAAATCCACTATTTTGTTTCACAACTTTCCTATTTCACTAATTTTACCAAGTACATGTTCTGGCTACTTTACTCACTGCAAGTAACTTATTAGGGAACAGATGTTTCAATAAAAAATTAAAATAAAGACACTTGTCCCATGACAATGCAGAACTCGTCTAAGTTTCAAAAGTTCAATGGGATTTTTTCAAACCTTTTTAGTTTTTTCAACACCCACAGTACATCATGTATGATCAGTAACTCAGTAACCTGTCATCTACTTTACTTAATACCTTGGATAGTTTACTTATGCTTAATATAATTCTTCAGGTAATTTGTTTTCACCTTTGCTCAGAAGTCCTTCTGTTAAGTGAGACTGAAGCAGAGCTGCCATCTGCTGGGAAAAAAGGCAAACTGCATAATTTATAGACTACAGCATGAATCAGGAAACCAACTCAGCAACAGATCTGCTGAGTGACTGGAGGGTTATCACGTGTGACAATCTGCTGCCAAATAAATCAAAATAAAAGTTGTGTTTGCAGCAAAGCAGTTGGTAGAGCAATTTATACCAAATAACTTCTAATTATATATGTTAAGGTAAAATGCAGTAATTAACTGAAGTAATGAACGATTTAAAAGCTGTGACAATAACCCAGTAAACAAGCAGTGTCTCTTAGGTCCGACGAGTCGTTATAAAAAAATAACACAATAGTCACATTTGTGAAAACTGAATTTATTTCATAACATATGCAGATGAGCTTTAGTCTACACAGAGTGAAGTTGTTGGTATCTGAAGCTCCAGAGCCATGGAAAGGCACCTCATCCTGCACTGGGAAAATAAAACTAGTCAATCAATTTGAAAACACACACACACGAAACTATACAAGTCACCTGAGGTTATTTAAAAAAAAACTCAAATCAAAACTAAGATTGTTATAAAAACATTTACATGTAGTTTACAGGAATTACAAAAATTGGCTGGAACCTGTTTAAAAAAATGTAGATCTTCGGCTCCATAAAGAATCAAGAATCAGTTTATTTATATAGGGCCAATTTACAACAGATGGTGTCTCAAGGCACTTCACAGAAAATCAATCAAAATCAAAGATACATCATAACAAATCAATTTGAAAAAGTTTCCAATCTAAGGAAACCCTGCAGATTGCATCGATAAAGCATCACTACACATTATAAAATGTCTCCATGCTTTATATCTTAAACACCAACAGAATGTGAAGTGTAGATATTTGCCTCACCTATCGCAGCCTCCTGGCTTCTCTTTCAGACTCTAGAAGTGTCAGCACATCTCCTTCTCTGACTGGGCCCTTCACGTTCCTGATGATGGAACGGTTGCTGTCGTCCATGAACTCAACTCGGACCTGGAGCGAAAACAAGGCGAAATAAATAATTATTCAGGCATTACTATATTCCAACTAGTGTTAGTGTAATATAGAACCTAGTACACAGTGTTATTAAACTAAACAAAATTATGACTTTAATAATGTATTTATACTGTTGTCCCAAAGTCCATTTTAAATTGATATGTAAAAAAATATAATGTTAACTTGTTATTGTACATTTTTAAAAATCAATCATCAATCTCCATTTCCAGTGTAATATCTTCATGCATGTATCAACAGGTAAAAGTAGTAAGCAACCACCAGATAAATGCAGCTCAATACACACACAAAAAAAACTCCCAAGATCAATGTGCTGATTGAGAAAAGGATTTAAACATGACATTTTGTTTTTGCACTTTCGAAAAGGCTAAAGCCCAATTTGTTCCTCTCAGAAAAAAAAAAAGTGGGCAGAAACCTTACCCAGCAATTATGGTAAAATTTAAGTTTCATCAGCTAAAAATACAAAACCTAGGGTACAAAGAAAGGAACGTAATGACCAATGTATCCATCTAGAATGCAAAAATGTAGATTTCAAAGATCTTGTGTTCTGCAATGTTTTGTGACCTCAGCAAAGCAATAACGTATCTCACATGAAAATATGCAAACTTATTATTCCATCCTATAACCTTTACTATGATGGTAGAAGACCTTCTGGGACAAATCATTGGTTATTGGTACACTAAAGCGATACCTGTAACTGATCAGCACGTGTAAAAGATCAATGACAAGTTAAATTTGCCCCATTATACCCACGTTTGTTTAGAAGTTTTACAATACAGTTTCCCCTGATTGTTTTTTTTTTTTAAATATTTGCATCAAAACCAGGTTGGCAAATATTAAATTCAGCCTAACAAAAAATTTTATTTTTCTAAATTGGAAAATATCAGTTTGAGCTATAAAAAGGCCATTGAAATTCATCCAAGTGACCAAATATGGCTGGTAGAAATTAACAGCTCTCCTTTTCATCTGTATTATTGCAAACTGTGATAAAATGATACAATCTCTAGTTTGGTGGATTCTATGTATGTGTAGAAATATTTTTAAATAAATCTTAACAGAGAAGAGTAAAATTAGAAAACAGGAAACGACATTGAATCAATAATCTAGGAGAGCAAAGACGCAAAAACTGCTGCTATAAACTGAACGTTACTATGGACAGTCTGTCAAAGTCTCACATCCTTTAGAGTTAATGGGGCTACAATAATAAAAGGGCAAATTGATAACCAATGTGTTATTCTTACCATTTAAACTTTGGTAAGAAGGAAAGGAAAATGTAATTCTGCTGATACTGAAGACCGCTCAGAAAAACATGCTGAAACCTTCATTACTGTCTGTATGATGTCGGAAAGCTAACATGCTTTTCTTTGATGCCTCAAAGTACCGAGGGACTGCTAGCATACCTGTGTACACTGGCCCTGAGAACCGGTTCTCCCGAGGACCTTAGTGACCTACAAAACACAAATGTACATTATTAAAACATGTGCACATTTTCAACTGAGAACACGAACAGACGGATGAAACCAGAGCTCGCAGCTAACAGACTTTAGCATAGCAAGGCCTCCATGATGAAAGCGCCAGATATTAATCATATTTAATAACAGAAAAACGTCATTTAGCTTCAAAAAAACGCAACCAATTGATAAAACACGTTTTTATAAAAGTATAAGTTCAAAAAAAATATATTTCTACAACACTATGATGGCTTTTCTTACTCTTGCAAGCTTGATCGGTTGCACGCGGCTGGCGTCCATTTTTGCAGGTTAGACCAGAAAGGAAGTGACGTGGCGCGAGGAGCGGAAATGACGTAGCGCAAGGAGCGGATACAGAAGTGGATTTCTTAGCTTCTCTCTCTTCTGTAATGCTGTTTTGAAATTAATAATGTGGTTTTATATAACATTAAAATATTGATAAAGGCATAATACTGTATAAAAAAAATAGAAAAAGTCAAAAGTTTAAAATAAACATTTTTAAATCAGTAGTAAAACGCTCAATTTCCGTTTCCGGTAGTCTTTACGTTGCAGAAAAAAAATTACAGACCCCTTATATAAGTTTTTCAACTTTTCAACTTTTTATAAAAAAAGGACCCACAGTTAGTAAAACAAGTATCTAACAACATCCTTATTATTTTATTAAATATGCAAAACATGTAATTAAAAAACAAAATAATAAACAAGAAACAAAAAAAATCAATTTAGTGCGTTAATGAAAAATAATAACAGAAAAGAACATATTTAATAACCTTTAAAAATGTTCAAAAGAAATTGCTTTTACTCCTTTGCATAATCTGGTAAGAAATCTGGTAAGAAAATAAGAAAGGTTTTAAACATAACCATAGAAACACCATCCCCAAACCTCATAATGTTCACTGTCTTACAGCATAGGGAACTGGCATATTTGATATACTTGTAAGAAGAATACATGGAAAAATGTACCAGGACTCTCTTGATAAGAATCTGAAAATGAAACGGACTTGAAAATATGTGTATGTAGTGTCAGAAAGCACAAAGGGTCTAATTATATTTCAATGCTAAACTACATATCTATGAGTAGAGCCTTTAGATTTAACATACATAAGTGATGGTTAAACATAATGGTGCCAAGCATTTTAAGCTTTTACTGTGTTATCTGTAACCTATAAAGAGAAAGAGTATCACAGCTTTGATTTACTAATATCTATTGTAAATTTTATTTCTGCGTAAATATTATAAATATATTTACTGATAAAAGCATTTCAATAGTTTTAATAGCTAATGTGTTATTTCTGTGTTAAAGTTAGTTGTCTGACACTGACACCATGTCTGCCCCACTCCTTTCAAGAAATAATGTGTTCCATCCAACCAAGAATTTAGAACGTAGACAAGAAAGACAATTTAATCTAAAGATATTTTCAAAAAGGATTTTTCTTTACTGACATTTAAAACATGCCTTTAATATGGTTATCATTGAAATGTTTAAATGACTGCAGTTAGTATCCGTGGTACTACCATATGCACTACGTAGCCTTGTTAGCAATCCTGTTATCACATCACATTTTTCAGCCTTCTTGCTCTCTGAGAACTCAACGCTCTAAATCACAGCACTAATCCCAGTGCACGGTATTTTTAACTTGCTCTGGGACAGAGAGAACAGCAATAGGATTAGAGAATCAGAGAAGGCACTGCATCCTCAACATTTTCTGCTGATCTTTATGCTCTCTGACTGACGAGATTGATATCACTTTCTTCATCTCTGTTTCGCCCACAGGCAGGACGATTTTGAGGATAAATCTTTTGCTGATGAAAGTCTTAAGGAATGTTCTTGCTGTTTTTTTCTGACTTAATCTAAGTTTTTCAAAAAACCTTGGGCTGGTTGTATTGCTAAGGAACAGGCGAGATGGCGGCCATAAAGCCCAAGCTGAAAGCGCTGAAAAAGCGTCGCTCCAGTCTCTTTGCTAGTGTAAAGCGGGAGCTGAGCTTTTCACAGAGCACAGAAGAAGAAGAGTGTGTATTCCCCTTTTCACAGGACAGCTCGGTGAAACCATGGACTTCAATGGACAACCTCAAAAGCCCAGATGGAAAAAAAGTTATTAAAGAAAAATTTTCAAACCCAAGAAGATCAAACATTGTCAACCTAAATATAGGTGGGAAGGTATTCCATATACCAACACAGCTGGCTCTCAGATATCCAAAGACCAGGATTGGAACCATTGCACTGTGTGATGATCCAGTGAAGCGACTCACTCTCTGTGATGACTATAATGTAGTGAGCAATGAGTTCTTCTTTGACAGGGACCCTATGTTTTTCCATTACATATTTCACTTCTACTGCAGTAATGTCCTCTGGGTGATGGACAGTCTCTGTCCTATCAACTTTGAAGAAGAGATGTCATTCTGGGGGCTGAAGCTAAAAGACACTCCAAGGTATTCTACTCAAAAAACCTTCTTTTAAGTTTTTGTTTGAGTGTTTTAAGGTGAGGTTCAGAAATGTGCTTTGTGAATATGTCATCAGGTGCTGTAGGATATTGTTTGAGGAGAAGGTGGATGACATCAGAGACCAGCTGAAGGTTAACAAGGAGCTGATTGATGAGATTAAACCTCACCAAGATGAAGAATGCTACAAGACCATGTTTCTTGGAGGTTTGCGAAAGGTTCTCTGGGATTTGATGGAGAACCCGTACTCCTCACTACCAGCCAAAGCCTTTGCTGTGTTCTCCAGTCTTTTTGTTCTCATTTCTATTGTTGCCATGACAATGAATACAGTTCGTGAACTTAGGGAGTACAAGGTTGGAGGAAAAACCTTTATGGAATGGGTGGAGATTTCTTCCATCCTCTTCTTCACTCTAGAATACTTTTTACGGTTAATCACCACATCTGACATTAAAAATTTTTTGAAGAGTGCCCTGAATTTTGTTGATGTGGTTGCTGTTATGCCCTACTTTCTCCAGATTGTCTTTGAGACATTTGTTATAGATTCAGAAGATGTTAGTGCACAGGAAGATCTGAAAGCAATGTCACGAGTCAGTAAGGTCAGCAAGGTGCTCAAAGTGGTCAAGCTGATGCGCATCTTCCGTATCCTGAAACTGGCTCGTCACTCCACTGGCATGAGGGCATTTGGTTTCACCATCCGCCAGTGTTCTGAGCAGGTATGGACTTATGTCAACGAAGCCCAAATGCACATAGTCATCATTCTTAGTTTTCATTGCTGTAGAGTTTTATTTAAAAAAGGAATATAAAATGGTGCTGAAGGGAAAACTCATCAGGTTATGGTTACCATGGTATGAAGATACTCAAGGACACATTCAGCTGGTTACTCTACTAACATATGCCACCAAATGTCACTAAATCTAGGATGTTGGACCTCCGACCAAGATACATTGTTCCGAAAGTCAAGAACAATATTAGTCACATATCATGGAAAAGATTTGTGATCAATAAGTATTAAGTCTATCCACACCTCATGGTCTGGAGGTGCGTCAATCAGAATGATACATCTCTCTACAGCTTTTTGCTAACCCTAATCTTATAACAATCAGTTAGCAAGTGCGGTCATTAAATCTCAATTGTATATAAATTTGAACTTTGCCTGGACCGCACACACATGACTTTCTCTTTGTTGCTCCAAATGTTGGCCTAGTAAACCTACTATTGCTAAAACATCACCAAAGCATGCTAATGCTAAACTCCTTTTGTGGCTTTATTAAATACTAGCAACTTCCAACTGATGCCAAGGCTCAAAGAGGACACCTTTACTATTAGTTGAAACAGAAAGACGTCTAATTTAACAGTTACCCAAACCAAGAGACATCTGGACGGCCTAGAAACTGTTGTAATGCCATTCTGTTATCAGTCACTTTAGGTTGGATGTTCAAAGACATTATTGGAGTCCGAGCTTGTCTGTGTTCTGCCAAAGGAACACAGACAATTATAATGTTTGAAAAAGTTCCAATATACCAATAAGGCTGAATAGGTTGTACACAACTTCAAATTTAAATACAATGCTACATAGCTTTCTCTCATCTAAGATATCTGAAGGGTTGATAATGTGTAATACATTTTTTGTATAACCTAACAATGATAAAATATACTCTAGAAACAAATCTACAGTAGGATGGTAACATGTGTTTCTCAAAAATTCACAGGTTTGCTGTCTGTTTCTGTTCATCGCCATGGGCATCTTCACCTTCTCCGCTCTCATGCATTCTGTGGAGGTGGATCAGCCTGGGACGCCATTCAGCAGCATACCAGATGCCTGGTGGTGGGCCGCGGTGAGCGATGCACAAACGTTAACAACAACTTATTGGTTATCATTAAAGATGCTAAACCTTTCTGTTCATTATAGTTTATTCATAAAGCGCCAGTTTTCAAAAATAATTTAGCTTACAAACAGGAACCAGAAATTTTTTTTTTTACTCCAATTTATTCTAGGACCATTAAATCGAACCATGTCAATATATATCTGATTAGCAGTTCTCTGGTGTCCAATTATAAGACAATAAAAAACCAAAAAACCAAACAATAAAATGCCATTTAATAAAAAGATGT
This sequence comes from Orestias chungarensis, assembly GCA_032876305.1. NCBI lineage: Eukaryota > Metazoa > Chordata > Actinopteri > Cyprinodontiformes > Cyprinodontidae > Orestias > Orestias chungarensis. Next base: position 277,624 of record JAVLVB010000529.1, read on the forward strand.
ATATCTAAGGAAATGAATAGATCAAATGCTCATATTTCAAATGGCACCTCTTACCTAGAGCAAACACATACTAAAATGGCAAAATGAGCTTGCTGAGGGATGAGTATTAGTTGTTGGAGTTCACAACCCAATTAGAAAGTCACTGTTTTAGCTCATTTTAGCTTCTTGTAACAACTCAAACGAAAAATGACGATATCAACATTCTACAACTCCGCAATAGGCTTAAAATTGGTGCTATTTGTTTTAGTATATTGGATTTGCTAACTAGTCAAATAGCACAAGATTATTTACATGATCGCAAAAAATATATTGATACCTTTTAGAATAAGTGAGTAACAAGCAGTTTGTATCTAAGGTTTGCATCTAACATCAGCCGCGCCACGATAAACATAGATGAAAAGTCATACCATGCTGTCCCATTATTTTGATGAAATTAAGGAAATTAAGTTTGGCTAATGTGAAATAAAAAGACTTAGCACAACTTTTGAGCTCTTAAACTAGTAAGTACTTCAATAAACATGAACAAGCTCCAATATTTCCTATAGATCTTACTTAAACCAGCCTGTGGCTTTGTCCTTGATGTTAAAAAGGAAAATCACACTAAGAATACTGCTAATGACTGAGTTCTGTTTCTTCTCAAAGACAAGCACAATTATATAATTATGAAATTGCTAAAAAAATCTAAATACCCAACCAGACTCATTTTACAGTTTCAAATAACAGTTTTACAAGAGTTGATACTATTTTTTTTTACCACCATTTATGTAATAATTTTTTCCAACCTTTAGATGGTGTTGCAAACATTTATATTTTTGCAGATTTTTTTTTTGTGATAATACTAATTATAATTTTTTTTAAAATTTTAAGTCATGTATTTTTACACACTTTTTTTCTTGAGTTTAAAATTTATGTTTAGAACTGGATGGAGAATGGCTAAGCTGTAAAATATTTTAGAAGTTTAAATATTTTTTTTATTCACTGTCTCTTATTTTTATGTTTGTTTTTTATGGACCGAATTTAAAGCACAAAAATAAAGATTATTATAGAGATGTTAATTGTCTGTCATTATGATGACTTTCAAATTTCTGTTGCTTTCTGGCTTTGAAATTCTGATACTATTCAGGCCATTCACTTCCTACTTAACTCTCATCTCATATTTAAAGACTTGGGGGTATTCCTGTGTTACAGTTGTTATATGTCTAAAACCTGAGCTAATTGTTTAGTCAGTAATATGAACCTATTGAAAGGTGTTTCTATTATGTCTATATAATCTTACTTATTCAAAGCTGCCACAAAAAAATAATTTACCCTGATTTTGTGATAGGAAGAGAGCAAATTTGTGAGTAATAAAAGGTAAAACGTTGATGTGAGCATATGAAAGCTGATTCTGTCTTCTTCATGCAGGTGAGCATCTCTACTGTTGGTTACGGAGATGTTGTTCCCATCTCCTATCTTGGCCGCTGTGTGGCATTTGGCTGCATCTCTTTTGGCATAATTCTTAATGGAATGCCCATCTCCATTCTGTTCAACAAGTTCTCTGACTACTACGCCAAACTGAAGGAGCAAGAGTACACATTTTCCAACACAGAGCGCACTTTCCAGCTGAAGAAACGTCTGAGGCGTAAATTTGACCGCTGCTTCGCACCACCGCCTGAAGACTCTGATGATGAGATTCACTATCGACCCAGTGGAACACACACCGACTATGACATTGATGATTGAGACTTTCCATCTCTTCCATATCATCTCTAACTCAGAAATGGCCTTACCCACCATGGGTCTGTAAAGTTTAAACACCCTGATTGCTGAGCCTATGGGCCTGATCTGATTAATCTAAGGGGAGGAGACGGAAGCATGACAGTTAAGCTGTAAGCCATGGCTTTGTGATTGGTCCCACTAAACGCTTTGGGTGACAGATCATTCCTCTGTCAGGTGGGCCTGGCTCCTCCTCAAGACAGTCTGTTATCTACTCCAAGGATAAAGCCATCTGCAACTAATGCTGACTACTGCAGAAATAGATTTCAAGGATTTCCAGTTCCAAGATTACACAATAAATTAAGCAGTGTTAAATCGTTCTTCTGAACCTTTTGTTGAAAACACTTTTAATTAATTTCTAAACTTTTTCCACATTTTTCCTATACTTAGCTTCTTAAATTATCTGAAAAAATAAAATCCTTTAAATCCTTACAACAAACTGTTTTGAAATGATGTTTTCATTCATTAGGATAAAAGTAAAACAAAACTTACCAAAATCTTCTGACAACAGGAAGTAGGCTATTGTGCCAAGATTGCAAGAAAACAAACAGATAAGAAGCATCGTTACTAACACCAATCAGTCTAGGAAACAATACAAAGCTGTTTCCTGGACTTTGAGATGCCATGAAACAACATTAAGATTTTGTTTTACAAAAAGAGAAAAGAATGAATACTGGTTAACCTTGAAAGAAGTGGAAAACCTATAAAAGCTTAATGACTCCAATCATGCATCAAGGACATTACAAGAATCGAGAAGAATAAGTAAAAGCCTTGTTGGCTTTGATTGAAGGTCAGTGTTCACAATTCCGTTGTAAGAGAAAGACTTGGAAAAAAAGCAAACCTATTTCACTTTTCCTAGAAAAATACTACCTAAAACTTTTGGGAAAACGTTTTGTGAACACAAATCGCGTTCTATAAATTCAACATATAAAACTAACACTGCATTTACACTGAATATCACATCTACATTTATACTGAACATCACATCTACAGCTGTAGTAAGATGTGTTGCTGTCAGGACCGGGATGACTTACTGTATTTTAAGGAACTTGAACTTTCCAGTAGAATCTCCTGAAGGACATTGTCAGGAAATCAAATTAGGACCATTTAAGATTTGGGAAGTTCAACTTTTAAAAGAAACAAAGAACAACCAGGACCAGATTTAGATGTAAATCCAACTGAGATCCTTTAGCAGAACCTTAAACAGACCATGCTGGAATAGACAGTCGTGTGTTTTAAGGGGTGATTTCTTTATCATGTAGAGCGTGGTTGGTTTGGAAGACTTTTTTACTCAAAGTAAATTAAATCAATATTTTTCATATGTTCAAACAGTTTGGTGATCTAAAACATTAAACTCTTACAAAAAGTAAAAACATAAGACGTTTTTGAAGAGAGCAAAACTTTTTCACCAACATAAAGTCTTGTAATTCCTGTTTTAAGTCATACATTAGTTGGCACCATCTCAGTTTACATCATGCTCTTCCACACGGCACACAATATTGGTAAAACCGTGCTTCTGTCAGGAGGCCATTCTCAGCTTCTTGCTTAGTTCACTTGAGTTGAAGGGAGAGATGGAGGGAAGGGGTGAGTCAGTGGAGAGCAGGGACCAAAATGTTACTGTCATGGATTACTGGGATTAGCTCCTGCATCGCCTGGCTGGCTAAAAGTCAATCATGTACTGTGCTATTTCTGTAATGGAATAATCTGGTCAGGTGCACACTTTCAGGTTCTATTTAAGCACTTACAGGGTACTTTGATGGATAATGGTTTCCCTCTGAAAGACGCTACATATAAATCAGTTGAGTTCAGGGAGGCCATGAGGGCAAATCGACCTGGACTGTGTTCTTTGGTTAAATGATTGACTCTTTATGTATATTTGTAATGAAACAAAGACTGATATATTTGAAAAACAACCTTATGCTCACTTTTAGCTAAGATACATGCTTAAATAAAATTGTAATGAAAGTGTGATAGCTTCTCCCAGAGAAAATTAATTGTTTTTCACCATTCAGCAGTAATATTATTCCTAACATATGGGCAAAATATCTCTCGATTGGCTTACCAGACACAAAATCAATCTTCTTCTAATACCATTTTTGAATCAAGATCTAAGTGCTACAGAAAACCAGATTAAGCTGAAGAGAGAAGAGCAGTACATAAGATTTAGGGCAGAGCTACCGTCTTGCAACTTTTAGATGCATCCCTGGTCCAGCAAAGCTAGATCAATTAGCTTATTTCTCAATCATCTATTTGAAGCCTTTTACAGAGCTTCATTTTGACAGAACAAATTTATTCCTGGTTGCTGGTTTACAGCTTTAACCACTGTAACAAAAAAACAGTTTTAATAATAGGCAGAAACGACTAAAATACATACATTCATTCCTTTTTTCCGTTTTTTCTTATTTATTTATTGTTTCAACACATCTTAATGAGTGGATACTTGCCTTGTTCATCTTGAGAACACTGCTTTTTAAAAGCATTGTTCCAAGATCAGAGGAGAGGAGAAATAACAGGGTTAACAATGCTGTCACCATCAATTAAAACTCAGAAGTCCTGACTTGGCTACTTTTCATGACCCAGACAGCTCCAAGGGGAATTGAAATGGAAAGCTTGCAGACTTAAGCCCTTGACCTGGGAAGCATAATAAGGCAATTGAATTAACAGTCATTTGACTGACAATGTAAGTCACAGTGTTGGTTCAGAGTTATGCTCATTGCAGCATGGACTCCTCCTCCAGTATCTTCCTGAGACTTTTTTACCTTGTTTTTAAAAACACGCTGCAAGCTAATTATCTGCATTAAGCTGTTCAGCCTGCTGTGTATGTAGGAACGGAAATATATCCCTTTACTAAAGCTTCTTGTTCATAACAAAGACAATACATGTTTGTTTTGAGGGACGGTTTGTGAATTGATATTTTTGTTCTAAAACAAACAAACAAAAATTCCTTTTAATATCAAATGGAAAGTTAATATAAGCAATTAAAAATCCATCCGTCCGTCCGTCCGTCCATCCACACAGATGGTGATTAAGAGTTCATGTGTTTTGCAGAAAGGTTCTTATTTCGTTGGAGTGTTTAAGTGTTTTATTTCGTTGGAGATCAGAGGCCCATTCATTGGACAACCACCACCACTGCAGAAACACTACAGGGGTTGTTATTGCTGACATTGTCTCTACATCAGCTTTAAAATCTAAAAATGAATGCAAATACATTTCCAATGTTAAATGTGCCACCAGCTGTATTTTTCCCTGAGCTGTCATATAAAGCCGCCATCACAGATATGATTTTCCAACCATTGCCTGGCGTGAGGTGACCAAGTTGCGTCAGTCTCCTTGACATCATCTTCCCAGGTCCTCTCTCGTCCAATTAGCTGCCATCCATTCTGATGTCTTAAAACGTAATCTCTGGTTAAGTGAAAATAAATCTTTTTTATAATATTCACCCTCCGTTTTTGTTGCACTTGAATTGGGGCAAACTGAAATTGCGGGTTTATCTTCATGTCAGTTTCAGCCTTGCATCTTGGATTTATTTGTGGCTCAGAACATCCATTTCCCTCACCAAGGCTAAACACATTTGTTGGAGAACTTGCAGTTCTTAGCAATTTTTTTTTAAACCACATGATTGAAACACACTAACTATTTAAACCCGTTTGAGATCCTTGAATAAGTCACAAACCTGCCAGCATCACTTTTTATAACTACCACAAGTTTTTGCCTCCGCTAACCAAACATCTGCACGCCATACGATGGCTGCTGCTAAGTGGCCGCTGTGTCTGCTGGTGGTGCTGCTGGCTGCGGCGCGTCTGGCTCATGCACAGGACAGGATTAAGATGTGTGGGCGAGAGCTGATCCGACTGGCCGTCTCATCCTGTGGGAACTCTCGGCTGAGGAGGAGCATCCCGGACACAGAAAGGGTCCGGCAGCAGTTTACCTCTGGCTGTAAGTCCTCTTTGTTTAAAAGTTAGTTTTCATCATGGTTGTACAAACTCTTTTAGTGTCTTTTCCAGTTTTCTCTCTAAATACGTCATACATTACCTCTATCCAGGGGGGAAGGATGCTGCCACTGAGGAGGACCAGGCTGCAGAGAAACTTCATATTCTCCCACAATCTGATGAGAAGAAGATCGGCTCTTCTTCGACCCCTCACTGGCACCCAATGACCTTTCGAATCAGACGTTCCGCTGGAAAAATATCTGACATTTGCTGTGAGAAAGGATGCACCATGAAAGAATTGATTCAGTTTTGCTAAGCTACACTCTCCCATGTGTCCAACAGCTGCACAAAAGATTTGATGTTGGGCTGTGAAGTTTTAGTTTAATAATTCAGATGTTTCATATAATGTAGGAAAAGCTCTAATTCAGTTATAGCAAGGTTAATTTTTCTGTGTGCAAGAGAGCGAGAAAAAACAACAGAGAACAAAGACCAAAGTAAACACTAGATTTATGGCGAGACATCAAATCGGATGCTGTTTATTTGTGTTAGCGTAATTTATTTTATAAAAATCAGTGCAAATGATGTGCAATGCAATAAACGTTTGATGATTACAAAGTCATGCCTGGGATGTTTTTCCTGAACATTCAATCACAACAAGGTCAAAATGATAAATTATGATAAAGTAGATGATATCCAATCATAATCAGTGCTATGAGCTGTTTTCTTCTGCTGTTGTTGGATCTGCATTTTTTCTCATAAACTGCCTTGAAACTCTACATCTAACCTAGTTTCAAATTACATACTTTTACTCACCTTATATTTCCCCATTTAAATGTGTTTTAGTTGAACTATTGTAATGTTCACATCTTAAATCTTATGTTTCTTTCTCTGTATGTGGAAAATCTTTATAATTAATCAAAATGGAAGCCTATGAGCAATCTGTGTGTATTTCATCTAAATAATACTACATATGAATAATACGATAGTGAATTATTTTATTGAAATAAATGAACATTTTACCAGCACTCTAATTTATGGAATATAAGAGTACACAGATTGATGCGGTTGTTCATAGTATTACGTCCTCATTGCGTACAACATTAGACAATTTAGCCCCCATTAAAAGGAAAGTGATTACTCATAGGAGATTGGCCCCCTGGTTTAATTCAGAACTTCGTATCTTGAAGGGAAAAACCAGGAAATTGGAGAAAAAATGGCGGTTTTCGCTTTTAGAGGAGTCCTATTTA
>JAVLVB010000529.1:305548-316512 GCA_032876305.1 Orestias chungarensis
TGTAACCCACACCGTTTTCTGGACACCACCTAGATAACCAACGGTTGAATGACAACATGCGACTAAACATGTCGTCACCGGTCCGATCAGGCAGGGGACCAGAGAAAACTACACAGTCCGACATTGTTTTTGCAAACTCACACACCGAAGCAACACTAATTTTAGTGACCTCCGATTGGTGTAACCGGGTGTCATTACCACCAGCGTGAATAACAATTTTACTGTATTTAAGATTATCCTTAGCAAGCAGTTTGAGGTATGATTTTATGTCACCTGTTCTGGCCCCTGGCAAACATTTGACTATGGTTGCTGGTTTCTCTAAAGCAACGTTTCTGACTATGGAGCTGCCAATTACCAGAGTCTGTTTCTCAGTAGGTGTATCGCTGAGTGGGGAAAATCGGTTAGAAACGTTAACAGGTTGGTGGTGAGCCAAAGGCCGGGTTCTGGGACTATGCTTTCTGCGTACAGTCACCCAGCCAGGCTGATTTCCCAGCTGCGTGGGAACTGCTGGAGGATCACTAGGGCAACCTGTTCTTGTTGGCTCCATGCTAGCTAATGGGCCTCGGCTATCTGCGGGTGTTTCAATAGCACGGAGCAGAGCTTCCAATTCACACACCCTCGCCTCCAAAGCTAAAAAAATGCAGGTACCATTATCTCTAAAGGAGGCAGAGGAATAACTAAACATCTGACACACAGAGCAGGAAAGAGGAGAAGCAGAAGCCATAGTACCGCTTGAAGCTAAGCTAACTAAGCTAGCGAGTGCTCACTACACAAAAAAGGTCAGTTTAGAACAATTACGGTTTCTAAAAACTTCAGTGAAGCAACAGAAATGTGTGATTAACGTGAAGGTGAGTTTAGAAACGTCTCAGTACAGAGAATAAGGAGTAATAAGAGAGCGCGCGGAGCTAGTAGACGCTAACAGACACTAACAGACACACGGAGCAACAACAGGAAGTGACGTCGATACGTACCACCGTCAGCGAGTCAGCAATCATAGTGACTTCTATTGAGAAGTCCGCCACGGTGCGTTCCCCCTGCTGGAGCCCCATGAGGCCTCGAACAACCTCAGAGCTGGAGAACCCAACACCAAAAACTTTGCGTAGCTCCTCAGAAAAACTCTGGAAAGAGGAGCAGCCATTGGTTTGTCTGTCCCATTCTGCCGTTCCCCATAGACGAGCCCTGCCAGTGAGGTGGTTAATGATGAAGGCAACTTTTGCTTGCTCTGAAGCAAAAGTACGGGGCTGAAGGGAGAACAGCAACGAACAGTTTGTCAGGAAAGGACTCTGGGTTGCCATTATAACGCTCTGGAGCTCCCACCCGGGGCTCAGGAAGATCACTGGGCAGAAGAGCAGTCGGAACTGGAGCTTGAGATGAGGCTGGAGCTGGAGCAGAAACCACTGACGAGGGCTGGGTAGCAGCAGAAGAAGTGATGAAAGTCATTATTTGCTGCATTTGTGTTGTTAGTGCAGAGAGAGATCGTTGATTAGCTTGGGCTGTCTGCCTAGCCTCCGAGACAGCAGCAGACATCAAAGCTTCATGTTGCTGCAGGACGCCTTCTAATTTGATCAGACGCTCCAGGGGTGAGGGGTTGTCTGCTGAGTACATTATTGGGCCAGATTGTACTGTCAAGGAACTGGTTTAGGACCCAAGTGCAGTACAACGTCAGGTAGAGTTTTAAGTACTTTATTTCTTTAGGCGTAGCAACAAGCAGGTAGTTTAACTGGCAGCAGGAAACAGTCTTTGGTTAACTCCAGGCATCAACAGGGAACGAGGAGACTGGCGAGTCCTCACAGCGTTGGCAACAAGCTGGTACTTCACCTGACAGCAGATGACAGGCCTTGGAAGCTCCAAACACCAACAGGAAGCGGGCAGGCTTGTGAGTGCTTCAGCCAAACAAACAAAATCCGAATGGAACAGACAAAAGGCTTGTCTTGGACTGGCAGAAGGTCGGGGCAGAGACGTGAAGACATGGTCAGAGGCAAGCTGGAGTCGAAACCGAGAATTTAAACCAATAATCAACGCTGGAATGAAGTGCATGCTGCAACGACAATCTGGCACTGAATGAGGGAAACACTGCTGCTTAAATGCTGCCTGGATGACGAGCAGTGATGAGCTGCAGCTGAGGGTGAGCAGGTGTGGAAGGTTGGAGCTGATAGGAGGTGCTGCAGAGAAGTAGCCGATCTCACAGCCCACAGCCAACAGGGCAGAATGTGACAACATTAATTAAATTTTAACTTTTGTAAACAAGATGAAGTAAACCTCAAATTTGAAAGACTTTGGAGAACAAGTAATCAAAATCTTTTTTGATTACATGTAAAAAAGCCACCAATGAAGTGATGATTAAAACTCTAATGTTAATACCTTATATGATCAGAGCAGGCCGGATTTCTGCACAGTCAAACTAAGCTGGGGTCATTTGTGAATTCAACGGACCATTTTCCTAAGATTCTTTAATTTTTATGTAAAAGCCTAGCTTTTAATAGTTACATCCTTATTGTAAAAAAAAAACAAATAATATTGCTTTTGGGTATGATGGAGGCTTTTTTTTTCATGAAATTTTTTTTGATGATTTTTTTTTACCTTGATCATTTATTGATTACTGAGGTGTTATATACATTGTTAAGCTAACCAGGACTGATGGGTGGGGGGTGCAGAATGAAAGGGAAGATATACACATAACAATATTCAAATAGAAACAAGTAAACAAACAAACAAACAATAACAAAAACAAAGAAACAAAACAAAGGAACCAAAAAACTAGCTGCTACTAGATTGCTCCTGAGGCATCCTTTGGAAACTGCAAAATGGCAATGAATCATACCTGTGGAGATATATTTAGCAGAAAGCAGAGCAAAGACAGCAATGTATGTGGCACATAACACAGAAATACATATGAGGCAAACTTGGTGTTATTAATAAACAGATCGGCACAGTTAAAGTGTTGTGATCTGTATAGTGTGTGATTGCGCATGAGCAGGCATAAATTGTGATGGAGGTATTACATGAATTATGCTCAGCCATGGGTACAGAGGGCCACTGCCACCACCATCCCAGAGCCCAGAGCGAGCAGAGGAAGCACAAGGTCCAGGACACTGGGGCCACGTAAGAGCACAGAGATCAGACAGCTAACCACAGGGACACCACGCACCCGCCCAGAGGACCGCAGAGGGGGCCCGGGGTAGAGCCCCCAGGGTACCAGGAGCAGCACCCTACCCTACCCAGGCCCGTGCCTGGGCGGCCACGGCCGCCCAGGCACGGGCCAGGGCCGGAGCACAGGGCCCAAACGCCCGAGGACCCCCAACGCCCAGCAAAGAGCCCGCAGGACACCCGAGAGAGATAAGCGACACAAGACAGCCAGCCGGGGCGGATCGATACAAGACCCCATGCCCCTAGCACTGCACCACAGGGCCCAGTCCGTCCGAAAGTGAGTGGAGCAGCAAGCAGTGAGGAAGGTTAAGGAGGGGGCAGGCAGAGGACACCAAGTCACAGACCCAGCCCCACCCACATTCATACACAATCTCACTCACTCACTCACTCACTCACTCACTCACTCACTCACTCACTCACTCACTCACTCACTGGTTGGGGGAACCATCCTTTGGTGCTGCCCGGTGGGTGGCCCCCGGGACAAGAAGCACCCCCACTGACGCAGTCTCCACCGCCCCGAGCCACACCTCTCCCCCAAAGACCCTAAGTGTGTGGGTGAGTGTTGTTGACTTAAGCCAGAGAGGAGAGGGGAGTAAGGTGTGTAACGCCGCTGCCCCCGGATGATTGGACCAGATGGTCCGAAAGGCGTCCCCATCACCCAGCCGCCACCAGGGGACAGTAGAGGAAAAAGTCCGCCCGACCCAGGGCAGCTGCGACGGCGCCCCGAGAGCCACGACCAGCCCAGGGGACCACCCGCCGGTCGAAGATAATATGGTGGGCGGGGGTACTCACTGCATTCACTCTGGGTGGGAACATGGGCCCAGGAACACGTCCAGCCCCACCAATACCCTCCCGCAAGGAAGAGACGCACACACACCCCCGTCACACACACCCACACCCCCACCCTCCACACTCTTTTGTGGAGTCCTACTGGGAGCTATCCAACCCCTGGACCCAGATGCACGCCCGCCGCCCCGACACTAGGATTCACCCACAGCTAACTCCAGAGAAACCTAGAGGAGTGAGACAATGACCCACCAACCCCGTTAAGTGATGGAGCTAATTAGAGAAGACCATCAGGTGTGTTATCTGTGCCCTGTGAGCAGATATTTGTACGTTTAAGACCCATCTTGAACATCCTTTGTCCTGTGTAATGAGTTCTGTGAAGAATCATATATTGTATAAGTTGTAGATTTCGGTTTCTTAGGGTTCTAACGGTATTACAGCATATTAGCGAACAAAAATTGTTATCTGGTTCTAACGATAAGTCCGTCTCCCATTTTAAAGATGGTAAAGAAATGGAATTATCTATCTTGGATAATAGTTTGTATATTTTTGAGAGGCTTGTTTTTTTAAGCCTAGCAGAAACAAAAAGGGAGTGATGCATAAACCTGACACGGCACATGGCAGACAGCAAGCAGGGAAGATGGAGGTTTAAACAGACAAAGACACGTCATAAAGCATGAAGGGAAAGTGTTTTTTTTTTTTTACGAGAAAGACTGAGAAAAGCTGCTACAGTGTAACAATCCACCATAAATATCACCAGATAAAGACAGACACATATAAAGTAATTGACACAATCAGTCGGAAAGGAATATTTGCACTTCAGACACAATCTTAACAAACTACATTCAATGTCAGGAAACGCTATCAAAGAATGACAACAGGACTCGGTTATTTAATGGCATCACACAACTTTATCAATTGTTTTTCTTCTGATGCAATGTTAGATCTTTGTTTATTTTAAAAAAAACATTAAATTGATTGTAATAATATATACAAACTGCACAGCAGTGAACTTGCAGTTAAACAGTTAAACATGAATTTATTTTTGACCTTTAACTCAATCAAGTCTGCTTCTGATGAGAATAAAAAAACACAATTTAAGCATCTCAACAGTGAATCATGGAGCAATCAGAGAACCCAGAGCTCAGCTCTTTCTTTACAATGATAAACTGCAGCAATGCCTGCATTACTGCAGGCATTGCTGCAGCCCAGTTATTTGTTTGGATTCAACCTTAATCCATGGACCATCATCCTGATATGACACATTAATGTGTTCAGTAATGTAACTGTTATGGTCACTGACCTCTAGGGACTCTCTCACATGAGTTTTTTTTTCTTTGTTTTTCAGTTCTACCTGGCGGCCACAGGTGTAATGTGTTGGAGCTCGTCACCCACCCCATAAAGGGCTTCATACCAAAGATGTCACATCCTTTTCCTACCTTGGCCTTGATCTGAAGTGATAACACCTAAACTAATATTATAAGTATGTACAGATATATATAGATGCATCAAAAAACACAATTAATGGGATAGGCATACCTATTACTGTTCCACAATTCAACATTAAAGTACGGAAAAGGGTCAATGATGGATTATCAGTTTACACAAGTGAAATGCTCGCTTTACTTTTAGCAGTTCAGCGGGTGGAAGAGGTTAGACCATTAAAATCAGTCATTTGCTCAGACTCAAGTTCATCTTTGGAAAGTTTGCAAAATAATCAGTCGGACAGTAGACCAGATATTTTAATAGAAATTCAACAAACAATATACAGAATAAATATGATGGGGATCACTGTTCATCATTTTATATGGGTACCAGCACATCATGGGTTAAGGGCAATAAAATGGCAGATAGACTAGCTAAGGACAGTGTTAATAGAGAAATGGTTGATATTAATGTTACATTTCACATAAAAGAAGTTAAGAGTACAAAAAAACAGAAATTGGAGGAGAAATGGCAAAAATTATGGGAGGAAGAAAGATTGGAGAAAAGTTGGAGAAATGAGAAGAACAGAAAGAAATAGGAGAAAAGAGACAATTATAACACGTCTCAGAATTGGACATACATGTTTAAGGCAAACATTATTTATAATGGGAAAAGATCAGATGGGGAAATGTGAGTGTGGGGAAAAAGAGACAATAGAACATGTTGTTTTGAACTGTAGGAAATATCGGAGACAGAGAGGACAGTTGTTTGAGAACCTTAGAAAGATGAAAATTAGGTTGGATATTGTGGAATTGTTGCAGAGACCATCAGGAAATAGAGCATACCAGGTCATATTTTATTTTTTAAAACAGTGTACTTTATATGAAAGAATTTAGATGATGAACATATAGGATAGGATATAGGCATACTTTGTTTTTTTTTGTAAAGAGATCCACACTCCTTACCAGTCGGTGGCAGTAATGCCTCCATAAGTTGTTTGCAAACCGCCAACAAAAACAAGAGGAATATTTTTTGATTTTTAAAAAACATTTATTTTACAGTTATTCAATGAACAATAAAAACATTACATACTCAGGTCGAGGATAGTAAAAAACACAATAAATATTTACAGTAACATCTTGTTGTATTTTAGCTCCTCCTGACCAGAAATGGTGCACAAAATACTCTTAAAACCCCACAGTTGTAAAAAACCCTTCAAATTCCCAGTGGCTCTGTGGAAGCAAAACTCCAACCTCAGCCTAGCCTTGACGTTGCTCTTCCACAGAGTCACAGCATCGAGTTGAGGTCCAGTCTGGAGTTTGTCTCTGCGCGATAAATAAATAGCCATTTTTGCTTCCGCAATTAAAAAATTTAAAATCTGACACCTTTGCTTGTTGGCTTTGTTAAAACGTAGTCCATTAATAAAAATAGAACTTGCAAAAACAATGCCAAAACAGCTAAAAACACTCATCAATGAACTAAAAAATGTCATCAGTCTCCTACAATCAACAAAAACATGAAAAACCTTCTCAGCCTAACCACAGAAAGGACACTCATTTAAGACCCCTGGACTAATACCAGATAAAAAAGTTTGTAGCAATGGCGCCATGTAGGATCCTCCATTAGAGATCACCAGTCCGTTTTTTTACAGGGGTTTTGTAGAGGGTCCTCAACTGAGGAGTTTGTCCACCCAGTCGGTCCATTCACACGCTCACGGCTCTATTCTGCAGAGTTCGTTTGTTTAGGATTTTGACACAGTTTTTGTACTTTTGGTTCTGTACTCTGAAGGCTCATCTGTGAGTCCTTGCTGGATAAAAGTGGACCACTGTCTCTCGTGAAGCCAGCGCTCGGGGTCAAATCAGGGATCGGGTCAGTCGGGTCCGGTAAAAGCCCTCTTTCACAGAACAGCTGCAGGAGATGCCTCTCCCCAGCCGTCAGTCTCTCTTTCACCAGGACCGGACCCCAAGCTGAGAAGCAACAGCCTGGGTGTTGGCAAAGTCCGGTCTAGCTGTCTCCACCAGATTCTTCAACGCTACCATCCTGGACCTACACAGCGCCTCCGACAGTCCCGGTATTATACCACGACATACATCCAGTCTGGTCCCATAGACCAAAGGCTCGTCTAAAAGCCAATGCAGAGAGTTCTGTGCCTGTGAACGACATAGTTTAAAAAGGCCACAGGATTTAAAGACACCCTGATAAAACTGAGGCAACCCCTTTAACCTTAAAAGATTAAATCAATTAAAAACAGAGCACCATCCAGCCCCAAAAAAATTAACACGTCTGAGAATGCAGCTGGCCACTTCCCTCCACACAGGAGATCCTGTTAGGAACTTTTGAAGGAACTGAAAGCAAAATTTAGCTGTTCTACTACCCAAGTGGACGAGGCCCTGGCCCCCCTCCTCTCTTAATAAAAACAAGACAGACTGTGGCACCCAATGTAGACCATCCCAGAAGAAGTTGACCATCTCTGCTTGAATTGTTGCAAGTAAACCTGATGGTGGGTCTAAAACACAAAGTTTGTGCCACAGCTGTGAAGCAACAAGGTTGTTTCAAACCAGCACCCTGCCCCGGTATGACATTTGTAAGTGCTGCCATTTCCATTTTGACAATTTGTTCTTTATTTTTTGTTCAATTCTTTCCCAGTTTTTACTTACAATATTTTTTCTGCCTAAAATCACACCGACATATTTAAGACCGTCTTTCTTCCATGAAATACCCTGAGGGAGAACTGGGAGCCCAGCAGACCACTGGCCAACGGCCAGGGCTTCGCTCTTTCCCCAGTTCACCCTCGCAGCTGACAACCTAGAAAACTTTTCAGTGATCCCGGTTAAAATACTGACATCTTGCTGATCTTTGATAAAAATACCAACATCGTCAGCGTAGGCAGATAAAACCATATTGCTGTTAAAACCAGGTAAAACCAGACCATAATCACTCGAGCGTATTTTCTGTAGGAGGGGTTCCATGGAGAGAGCGTAGAGCATCCCCGAGAGCGCGCAGCCCTGTCGAACGCCTCTACACACCCTAAAAGGAGCACACAGGCTACCGTTGATCTTCAGCACATTCTCAATGTCACTGTACAGTACCTGGATCTTTGCGATAAGACCCTCGCTGAAACCGAACCTCCCCATGGTTTTCCAGAGGAAGCCGTGTTCAACGCGCTCAAAAGCCTTTTCTAGATCTAGTGAAATCAAGCCAGTTTGTAAACCCAATGAACCGGAGACCTCCAAAATATCCCAAATAAGGTAGATGTTATCCACCATGGACCTGGTGGGGACGCAATAGGTCTGATCCCGGTGGATGAACTGTTCCATAGCCTTTCCCAGCCTAGTGGCCAGGGCCTTGGAGAGGATCTTGTAATCGGTGCAGAGGAGTGACACAGGGCGGCAGTTCTTAATGTCCTGTAGGTTCCCCTTTTTGGGCAGCAACGTAAGAACTGCCCTGCGACAGGACAAGGGGAGTGAACCAGTGAACAAGCTCTCGTTATAGACCTCGAGCAGGTCTTGGGCCAGAAGGTCCCAGTAGGCCTTGTAGAACTCAACTGTGAGCCCATCAATGCCTGGGGACCTCTGGCCCTGCATGCTAAGGAGGGCTGTGTGGAGTTCCTGAAGCCCCAGGGGGCGCTCCAGCTCAGCATTGGTCTCCTCTCAGACCTGAGGTAGTTTTTTCCAGAACTCTTCGAACAGTTCCTCGTTCTCTTTGTGCTCACTGTGGAACAGAGAACGGTAAAACTCCACAGCCCTCTTCCTGATCTGTCCTGGTTCACTCAGTTGCTGCCCCGTGTCCGACAGCAAGGAGTGGATCAGCTTCCTCTGCCCGTGCTGAAAAAAAAGCTAGAGGGAGCATCCATCTCTGTGATGTTCTGGATCCGAGATCTGACCAATGCGCCTTGGACTTTATTTTCCAACAGGTTTGCTAAGACTAGCCTTTTAGATTTGAGAGCATCAATGTGCTCTTGATTTCCTGTGGATCCACTAAGTTGTTCTAACTCCACAATATTCATCTCCAGATCTCTGATAGATCTGGTAATGTAACGAGTGACATTGAGAGTGTGCTGCTGACTCAGCAGTTTTATTTGAACTATCCCATAGTCCCACCATTGTCCCAGAGAGGTAAAATCAGACTTCCTCTGTCTAAAACCAGTTCAAAAATAACTTAAAGTGTCTTTAAAACTCTGATCATATGTTAAAGCTGAGTTAAAATGCCAGTAAGCGCTTCTAGGTAAAATGTTTCTAATAAAAACACTACCCAATAGCAACGAGTGATCCGTAAAAGCCACCGGTAAAATCTGGCATGTTTTAAACACGTTAAAATGGTGTTTAAAACAATAAATACGATTAAGAGGAGCTAAAGAGATTCGGTTTTCCTTGATGTGGGACCATGTGTACTGCCTGGAGACTGCATGCATCCTCCTCCTTACATCCACCAGGCCGTGAGACGAGACCAGCAGCTGCAGAGCATGTTGGGCCGCAGGAAGATTACAGTCTGCATGATTACGGTCTAAAAACTCATTTTCTGTACAATTAAAATCCCCACCTACAAAAACATAATCCCCAGACCCACAATCACCCAACTTTCCCCCAATTTTGTCAAAAAAACGCTTTTTCTCTGCATTGGTGATAGGAGCATAAATATTAATAAAAACCAATGCTAAAATGATCATACTTTGCTTTAACTAAAATATACCTCCCCTGAACGATGTGTTCTACTTCTGTGGAGATGGGGGTGAAAGGCTTAGAGAACAGGAAGCCCACCCCTGCACTCTTGGAGGTGCCGTGGCTTAAAATGACCTTCCCCCTCCACTCTCTGCCCCAGTCTGTTTCAGTTAAATGATCAATATGAGTCTCTTGTAGGTAAATTACATCAATTCTCCTTTGGTTCAAAGTCTGGTAAATTAAAACACGTTTCTCACCTTCCCTCGCCCCGTTAAGATTCAAAGATGCTATTTTAAAAGAATCCATATTGGGTAAGAAGCTAAAAACAACACACCAAAAAACTATAAAAAATAATAAAATGCTACTGTACATTATTTTAATCAAAATAATTTTCTTGCTTTGAACATTGTTTTCTTTAATCTAAAAACTTCTGTATCTGTGAAACCTGACACCTCTTTGTTTCTGATGTGATATCATGCTGAGAAATAAAAGAATCTTAAATTAGGAAAATAGCTTTCGATTTTTACTCTTCTCAATCCTTTAGTTCGCTGTAAAAATGTTCTAATAGATTCTATCGGGTACTGTTGAAGTCCTCCTTGACTTCCCCAGGATGGTTGATCTCAGGACAGCGTATTCAGGTTCTCACAATGTTCAAATAAAAGATATAAACTCAGATCCTACTCAGTCAAAAAACGTCTTGCGGATCGTCCAAGTTTCCTTTCTGCAGAAAGGGAGAGCCGAGGCCGTTTTAGTGCAATGGCTTACTCGGGTCTGAGCTCTACTTCTGCATCAGGCTATTTTATTGAAAGTAGGGAGTATACAGAGTCATAAAACAAATCACATGTGATTTACACAAACTGTTGCAGAAACCGGTATTCCCCCTCCTCGCTGACCCCTCACTGATCCCTCACTGATCCCTATCAGTCTGCATACACAGGAAGAAAAGAT
>JAVLVB010000529.1:316612-352813 GCA_032876305.1 Orestias chungarensis
GGTTCTCTATTGTTTATTTGGGATACAGATGCTTCACTGGTATCAGAGAACCAGCTCTCAGTGACGCTGCTGTCTGTCACCTCCTTCCTCTCTGCAGCCATCATGCTGGCCTGCTTACTGGCATGCTCAGCAGCCACATTCTTCCTTTTGGTTCGCCTTTTAATAGGGGCAGAAGCTTCCAGCTCCATCACCTCCTCTGCCTCACCTGTCTCTCCCTCCACTCCAGCTCCTGAAACTGACTCTGCACTGTTCTTTCCGTCATTTTGTACATTTAACTCCACCTCTCCTTTCCCTCCCTGATCTCCACACACTAAATGCTCCTCATCGCCCCTAACCCCCTCCTGCTCTCCCTGCACACCGTGTCTCTCCCTCAGTTCACTTTCACCCTCACCACAATTCAGCCCATCACCACACAACACCGTGCTCCCATCCTTTCCCCCACACACGCTCAAAACTGGCCCTTCTGCCACCGTGGGTTCCTCCGCGGGCTCCCCTGCAGCAGCCGCAGGGTCTACCGCAGCAGCCGCAGGGCCTCCCGCAGCACCCCCGTTGTCTCCCGCCGCAGCCGCAAGAACCCCTGCAGCAGCCTCGGGCCCCCCCGCAGCAGCCGCGGGTTCCCCCGCAGCGACTGCCTCACCAGGTGGGTCCGCTACCTGCTCATGCTGCTTCGCCGAACCCTGTTGGGACACATCTTTATAATGTGACCCTCCTGACCACAACCAAAACACTTCATGCTAGAAGATGTAGCAAAAAGAACATAATCAAAATCATCTAATCTAACATGAAACCGCAGGTTAAGTTCCTCATCTCGACGGTTTAATATCATATACATTTGTCTCCTGTGAGAGACGTGTTTTAACAATGGTGATTTGCACCCAGACGGAACTTTCCCAATTGGTGACACCACCTTACCACTTCCACTAAACGTTGTGGCTGTTCAACCTTTTCAACAAACAAAACCACAGATCCATTCATTCGTGCCGCTGATCTAATATTTTTGTGCCCAATCACCTCATCCACAGCCAAACAAACTTGCTCCACGCTGCACGGAGAAACAGCACCCACCATGATTCCGTTCCTCTGCGTCAGCGCAGAGGAACTTCCGGTGCCCCCGCCCACCATGGCGTCCGAAGACGCCGACCAAACAGGGAGAAACCCTGTCGGTCACACCCAACAAACAATTCCAAAAAACACCCAACAAACAAATAACAATTAAGCAACTATTTACAACACCCAGTGAGACAGTTTTGAAAAAAACAGCCAAAAGATAAACGAAAAACACACTCTCACTTTCTTCCGCTCTTCCACTCACACTCCTCTCACACGAAGAAGAAGAAGAAGATCTGAAGTGATCTTGTCTGTTTGTGGGGGACCTAAATGATTTTGCTGTGAGCATATTATGTGAAATTAAGTGTCCAACTAAAGTGTTGCTTGTACTTTCAGTGGAAGGTGGTAGGGGTTCTCTGCCATTTTGTTTAACTGGTTTCTCCGTTTTGTGGTTAGCCAGGGAGTTCAAAAGGCAGCTGTGTTGGCTGAAGAATTTTCCCTCACTCACAAACATGTTTTGTGTGTAAATCTTACCAACTGTCTCTTGACAAGACATGGAAAGATCTGCCACAATCTCAGTGTCATGCTGTTGTTAATTCTTCGAACCCACATAAACAAAGTACTCTCAGGAGATGTTTACAAAGATTTATTGCTGGTTGATATGGGAAGAGGGAATCCGGACTGATCGGCAAAGGGTAACTGCAGGAACGGCGAGACATAGGAAACAGCGGGGCAACAGGGAACGGCAAGAAACAAAGGGCGTCGACGACGTGGAAGACCGGGAGCTTCTGAGGGTGAGAACAGGAGAGGTGAGTACAGTCGAGTGTGAGGGAATGAATGAAAGGAACGATCTTACTTGAATGGTTGGTTTGAATCGCCAGGGAGGAGTCAGCGGGGAGTCCTTTCCGGTGGTGAAGATGAGGTTGGATCCAGAGGAGGTCAGAGCAGCGGATGATGATGCTGGAGCGGACAGATCGAGCTTTAGCCAAGAGGAGTTTGAACCAGATGGTGAGTGAAACCAGAGAGGAACTTGTTGGAGGATTTTGCTAGATGAGAAGGGATGACCTGAGACAAAGACACAATGATGGTTAGGGATGTGAGAGGTTGAGTAGTAAAACACTAGAGACTACTAGAGACGTTCCAAAAACTCTACAAAAAGCTAAATAGCAAAAACACTAGAGACTACAAGAGACTACAAGAGATAATACTAGAGACACTAGAAGTGATAACGCAGGGGGCACTGAGGATAGTTTTACCAGTAGTAGATTAATACTCAGGCGACGATTAGCTGGTTCACCACTCCTCTTATACTGCCTCAGCTCGTCAGAGGTAACCGGGCGCACCTGTGGAGGAAGCTCCAGCATCCGAGGACTGGTGACCCCCACTGGACACCTGGGGAAGTGACTTAGGAAAAGACTCCTGCTGACACTTAGGTTAAGAACACTCCTATTTCCTAATCAGAGAGACAGTGTTTTTATTGTGACAGTGATGAGTATGATAGTGTGATAGTACAAAGAATTGGAATGGCTTATGTACCGCCACCTTCACATCATGTTCATGTAAAGTCCAAGTTGCCCTCTGGATTGGTCAAAGTTGCGGTGAGAAACTCATTCCCTGTTCAGGGGGTTGAATTCATAATGGGGAATGATCTTGCTGCAGACAAGGTACTTCCTGTTCCTGAGATGGTGGATAGTCCCAGTTGCCTGATGGGTGAAGATGAGATGTTGGAATCCCATCCTGATATATTTGTTGTCAATGCTCTTACCAGGTCCCAAGCTCATAAGCTGAAGGAAGTGAATTCAGATGACTCTGTTCTTGGCTTTGCTTTGATGGAGGACAAGCTGCCTGCAGAGGACCTTTCAGAATCAGCACCCCACAAGGAGGACTTCACTTCAAAGTCTAATGTTTTTCTCCCACAATCGATATCATGTGAAAGTTTGAGCCAAGCTAAAAAAAAGTGATTTAACGCTCACTAAATACTTTAAAGGTGTGAGTGATTCAATAAATGACGAGACCCATAAGTTTTATGTTGAGAATTAATTACTCATTAGAGAATGGATCTCAAGGCCAGCCTTGCAATAGAAAGGTATTGAGGAGAATTGGGGAGTTTTACATCAAATTGTCATTCCCCAAGGTTATCGTGAACAAATACTGCAGCTGGCACATGACCACTCAGGGTCAGGTCATTTGGGTATCACTAAAACCCATGACCGTATTCTACAGCATTTTCTTTGGCCAGGTCTGAAAAAGGATGTTGGCAGGTTCTGTAGAACATGTAGAGTTTGCCAGACAGTGGGTAAACCTAATCAGAGGGTACCACACGTCCCTCTTAAGCCCATTCCTTCAGTTGGTGAGCCTTTTGAGCGTGTCCTGGTGGACTGTGTGGGTCATCAGCCCAGAACAATAGCAGGTAATCAGTTTCTCCAGACTGTCAGGTGTGCTGCCACTCGCTACCCTGAAGCCATTCCACTATGGAAAATCACAGCACCCACCATAACTAAAGCTCTTCTGAAGTTTTTTTGGGAACTTTTGGTCTGCCTAGAGTTATACAAACTGATCAAGGCAGCAATTTTCAGTCCAAAATCTTCAAACAGACACTACAGTCTTTTGGCATTAAACACATTTCCTCCAGTCCTTATCGTCCCCAGTCACAAGGCGCTCTAGAAAGATGGCATCACACTATCAAGGCCATGATGTGTAAATATTGTAATGAGACAGACAAAAACTAGGATGAAGGACTTCCTTTTCTGCTGTTTGCAGCCCGAGAAGCTAAACAGGAGTCTCTTGGATTTAGCCCTGCTGAGCTGGTTTTTGGGCATGGTGTAAGGGGACCACTGAAGGTTCTGAAGGAAAAACTTCTTTCAGCTGACACACAGCCACAATCTAATGTCTTTGAGTTTGTCACACAATGTGGTTAGCCAGGGAGTTCAGGTTTTGTATTCTTTCTTTTAGTTCTCCTCTAGTAAGTGTTTTTATTTTTATAGTTAAAGGGGGGTGTTTTGTTAATTGTTTTGGCCTGGGAGACCCTGAAGTTTAACGCTTCCTTATGTTTCTGCCTCCTGTGATTGAGGTTTTACCTGAACTTTAAATTAAACTATGTTTTGCTACTGACATCAACTGTTTGGATTACAAATTTTTGTGTCACACCCAGTGCCAGAATTTACCCGTAGTAATCTTGGTGAGGGGGTTGTAAGAGTAAGATTAAAAAGCAGTTTCAGCTCTAGAACCATCAATATCCCCAGTTTAAATCAACATTCCCTTGAATACCAAATCAGACACAGCTTCTGATTTGCGACGATTTTCCTCTTAAAAACCTTCCTCTGACAGTGCCATTTAGAGATTCCAAGAAGATTTCTTTGCAGATCGCAAAAGAATCAGCTACCTAATGATAGTTTTGGTATTTTACAGTTACCACATACAGCTGTGGTTATAGCTGATATTTTTAACTAAATCCATTAACACCTTTATGGACTAATTTCTGATAAATTCTGTATTTCATTTTAGCACTGCTGGTGCCAATCAGAGATAAGTTAATAGCACAACATTTTTAAAACTGTTGGTAAATAAAAACTTTAATAATAAACTTAGTTGGTGATACAGTTGGGAAAGTGTGCTGGAACCAACTCTGTGGTGAAAAAAAATTCTCTCAGTTGTTTTCATTTCACAACTTACTTTTAGAGTTTTAACCAAAGATGCACGATACACCTTAAAATCGATATTTTTTTTTTGTGTTACAAAACCATACTTGATGCTGATTTTTCAGTTTCACGTTATGTGGTTGTTGTGCTTTTTTCCTGATAATTTTCATTCAACAATTAAGAGTTAAACAAAGAAAAAAAAGATGATTTTAAGCAGTATGTTAAAACTGCAGCAATGTAGAAAAGCTGCTTCCCAGCAGCTCATTGTCAGTTCTCATTCTGCATTGCTAGCTGAGGCTTTTGCTGTACCATGAACAGCTGCCTAAAGCAAATGTCCTTCACAGATATCACTCATAAACAGAGCCATACAAGAACAGATCATAGAGAGGGAAACACGTCAAACATGTGGGGGTCATTGTCATCATCAAAAAACTGACTAAAATACATTGGATTCACTGGAGGAAATGTTTTTTACTTTATATGCATGTAGTGGACAAAACCATACTGAGCACCTTTGTTTGATTATCGGCTTGATCTGGGCTGACCACTGACCAGCTAGTCTTATATTCTAAAAAATAATCTTTTTCTGGTTAGTTAATGAAAAATACTAACCCTCTACCTGTTCTCTTAATGTAGATGGAAGAAGATTTAAGGTTAATGTTTTCAGTAATTCTGAAATCAGTAAAACATTTTTGAAATGTAGCTTCTCTCTGCTGGCTATCTGTATATTTTAGGATTTATTTTAAAAATTGTATTTGATTGTGTTTATTCATAAATATGAATTATTTATTGTCAAAGCTTTATTTTTATTAATTGAGTTGTTGTTTTAAATATGTATAGAACTTTGTTTCTTTATTGTGCTTTAAAAGGCTTAAAGCTGGATTTCAGAATACATTCTTAAGTCATGCTGATCTGATAAGCATAAATCAATTATTTAGAAATTACACTAACAAGAGGTTTTGTTGGACTTTTTCAAAACTACCAAGATACAAAACCTGATAAAAAAGATGGTGTTCATCCTAAAATCCAAGAAGACAGACATAAAGGGTTATGTTAATGTTTTCTAACCTAATGTTTATGCATCT
The DNA here is from genome assembly GCA_032876305.1 of Orestias chungarensis. Taxonomy (NCBI): domain Eukaryota; kingdom Metazoa; phylum Chordata; class Actinopteri; order Cyprinodontiformes; family Cyprinodontidae; genus Orestias; species Orestias chungarensis. Next base: position 322,383 of record JAVLVB010000529.1, read on the forward strand.
GATTCAGAATAGATTGCCACTAAACTGGAATGATATTTTCCACTTGCAAAACACAGTCTTCAACTTAATGACTTGTTGTCTGTTCTGAAGGATGTTGTTGGTCTAACAAAATATAAAAAGGCTATTCAAACTGTACATTGTACAAATTTAATTTAACTAAATCTTTTCTACTTTAGCTCAGATGGTCTTACAATAGTGTTTTCAAATTTAGACATATTCCTGCTGATAAAACCCGAATAAGGCTGCCTTTGCTAAAACACAGCTTTTCACCTTTATCCACAAATCTTGTTTGGAATTCAAACCTGGAGTTTCACTTCAAATCATTCTGCATAATGTTGTTCTCCACTTGGAGTGCCCAAATGTGCCAAAGTTAGGAAAAACATTTTGAGATGACTTTCCCAGTTTTGCTTTAGTGTGTGTGGTAGGAGTTCTCTAAAACTCCCTGTGTGTTAATGTTGTGTCATCACCCTAACAGGGACAATTCTGGTCATTCTATCCAAGGCAAAACATGAAAACTTCATCATTTATAATAAAACATTGAAAGAAACATGGCATATAAAATATTACCTGCTTTATTGTTCATGTGTTCACATACTTTTCTTTTTAACATTTCAGGTGAAGTATGATTATTGTTACTGTAGTCGTTATCCTTAAGAGAGAGTCTATAGGCTACATCTCCTATACAGTAATTTTCCTCGCTCCCATTTGTGTCTGTAATTACACACCTCTGATTAAGTGCCTGAGTGAATAATGCAACCAGCCATAGAACTCCTCTCTGATGCCTGTAGTTTTTTTTCCTACCCCTCCCTTTCTCCGCAGAACGGCTTGCTTGGGTCTACCCCCACTGTGTGACCTGCAGGGTGATGGGGAAACCTGCCATCCATGCGCCCGGACACCCTCAATGCCAGCTCCTCTAAAAATAGTTAGGAGGTGATAAATAATAAACTATCTCCCCATGTGCCCAGCATCCCTCTACTTTCTTCCTGACTTCAGCCCGTGGGCTTAATCATACGACTTCATCTGCTGGGAACATGTTGTGAAAGATATGCACTGGATAACAATTAGTGGTTGTCATTTAAAAGACAATAGCCGAGCAAGAGGAAATATAAAGGGTCTGTGTGTATCTTTCACACAGTCAAGAAATCTTTATTAAATGGCCTCATCGGGACTTTTATATCATTTAGCAGTTCCAGATGTAAAATCAATGATAAATATGCACCTTTATAAAAAGCCATTCCATGCTTATGACTCTTGGTATATTGCTGAGCCACCTAACTGATGAACGCATTAGTCCCATTAATAACCGTATAAAAGTAATCCCAGCACAGGTTTAGCTCCAGCATCATTTTAAAGCACCTGTATAATTTAACACTTCATGCTAAAATGAAAGAAGGCAGTACCGTCCTGTGCTGAGAGGATGACACGACGCTCCCTCCTCTGTTTTTCCTGGCTGTCTGGTCACGATTCAAATTCCCCATAGCGGGGAGATTTGTGTTGATGCTGCTGCAGCTGAAGCCCGCATGGGAACCCCCACCAACCCCTACCCTCTACCCATCTCTTTCCTCATGCAAATCCCAACCACCACCCTTCACCTCCATCTCCTCCTCTACCCATCCTTTCCATTTCTACCTCCTCTTCATCCCCCCTCCACCACCCTGCTTCCCTCTCTTCCACTCTTCTCTCTCGCTTTCTCTCCTCCGCCCACGCTCAGCTCTCCACGACCAAGAGGCTAAAAATAGAACTAGGAATCCCCGCATCAATTCACAAGCAGAAGGAGGGGAACGTCAGCTCGCACAAGGTCATAAACCCCCCCAATTTTTGTCACAGCTCCTGGCAACAGTTCTCCCCCACACGTGACCCTGACCATGTCAGATTAGGTTTCATCACGCTGAATTTATAAAAGGTCTAAAATGCATTGATCCCTTTTAAAATTACGGCAAACACACGCCTCATAGTTAATCTTAGTACTCAAAGGAGGGAAGAATTTGTCGGTGAATAGTGGGAAACACTCCCTATGTAGAAGTCTAAGGAGAAAGGAAGGAGCAGTCAGTAGCTGGAACAAAAACAAAAGAACAAAAAAAAAAAAAAAAACTGCACCTGCCTTCAAAATATCAGAGCAGTTTTTTTTTCCATATTCCAAACTGCAGGCGACAGGACAATGCAACGACTGGGGGAGCCCGTTTTAGTGTAGGAGAATATTGATTACTTTGCTGTCATTTTCAGTCGCCTTCATGTGTCTTCTGCAAGAACAGAACCTGTGAAAAACCCATCTCAGGAAAGGTACGTCGATTTAATATTATCCTTCTCCATTTTCTATCATTATTCTGTTTTCTTTAAATCACATGTCAGTTACATACAGAGATGGTAATTTTGCCAGTTTTAACTCCTTTTTACGTCTTATGGATTGATTATATATGTGACATTAAGCGACGGTTGGAGTTGTTGTGAGATTTTTTATACCTTACACAGTGTTATAAGAACATGCTGCTGTTGATATATATTCTCTGTCTTGTGAGTTAATCAGTTTAAAGGTGATACAGATTTAAGCAACATTTTTGTCTGAAGCAAGTGTCGTTCATAGACTCTCCTTTTATAGGAAGCTGAATGTGTGTGTTTGACAGAGGTGCGATGAGCAGGGAGGAGGGTCACTTGGTCACTTCTTTTGTGTTTGTTGGAGCTCTGATGATGAGACAGACACCAGGTCTTTGAACCTTTGCATCAGTGATGAGCTTTCTCTTCTCCAGCACTCATCACCATATTTCACAACTGGACAAACTGAGCGCCTGTCGTCAGAAGCTGGTCCCGTCTGCCCACGCAGAGCGCACATGTGTTCACCAGCAAACGCTGACGCACGAACACACGCCCTGTGGCACACGTTTCGCACGCACACAGTGCATCTAAGAATGGAGTCAAACATTGTTGCACCAATGTGCCGGGGAACACACGCACTCTGCCTCTCACCCACACAAGCACACTCGACTGCATCATAATTGGACTTTGTCTTCCTCTGTTTCCCCCTCTGTCTCTTTGTTCCCCTCACCTTCCTTCATGATCAGATTCTCGGTTAAACGAATGGGAAGGGGGAGCTGAGTGAAAAGAGGTTGATGGTCCACTGATTTTTCTAGTCCATAATGGAAAAAAAACAAAAAAAACATGGCAGGTATTTGTTGATTTGGGTCAAAAACCTATTGTGTTTTAAGATAAAAGCCAATCATGACACAATTACAAAGTTTATCCAAGTTTTTTTTGTCTGCCAGCAGTGTCTTTCACACCTACACTAATAAAAAAAACCCAACAAAAACAAAACAAAAAACAAATAAACATTTGAAAAACCTTTGATAATTTATTGCTAATTTTTACTTTGCTGTTATTTCACATCCTAAAAATATAGAAGCAGTATTATTAGTAAGATTTTTAGGAGTAGGTTTGGATCACCAGGGGCAGCAGGATTCGAACATGTATATGTTATCAAACAGCTGCTCCTGCACAAGGGTAACACTGCCTGTGCTTCTGACAGAACCAGACTCCTCAGATTAACGCAGATGGTTTAGGTGAGCAATAACACCATTCCATTTTATATTCTTTCTGTTTGAGGCAGAAATGTCCAACTTAGATCTCTTACATCCACTACTCTGTCCTTGCAACATTTCATTGAAATAACTCACTTACCTTCTTAGCATGTGACCAGATTCTTCTCGAACCTGTTGATGAGGGATCTTTAGCTCATTCTCATGTTGCAACACTGCGCATGCGCCACCTCATCTCCAGTAACGCCCCCTGATATTGGGAGCGTGCACGTCCTCAGCACATGCAGTCTGTTTACATCTGCGGGACCACAGCCTCTGGCGCCGCATCGGAGTTATTACAGAATTGCGAACATGTCTGATACTAGTGGTGAATGATGCGTCTTGTCCGTCCCGTTTTACTTCCTAAACAACAATCTGTGCATGCGCAAATTCAAACATGAGCGCGCGTTGTACGGATTTGGTAGTTTGGGACATTAGTGATATACGTCATCACGTAAATTTTATTTCCGCATTGACAGCCAGTTATTTTTCACCTCCGGTTGTTTTTGATCGGCTGTCATTTTCAATGGGATTTTCCATTGAAATTTTTCTATTGAAAAGATCCTCTCCTATACCTTTAACTTTACTGCACAGCTGCCCTCAAGTACCAGAGTACCAGAATAATTGAGTCATTGAGAATTGAATCATCAGATTCTGTGGGTGCTAAGATTAAAATAGTCATAGGTTGTCGCAAAGAATCTTGGATGTAGGACAAAACTACACTCTGGAAGTGTTTCATTATGGTTACAGTGAGTTCCACTGATGATTATTCTAGCAGCTCACAAGATTTCTCATAGGAGAGGCCAGGATACAGTAAGGGATTTAATTTCATTTACCATGTCTAATTGGTAGAATTTATTTTCTGATAAGGATGCTTACTGGAAATCACATTTGCCAGGTCTTTTAATAGGATCCCATCCCATTTTACATCATCATTTTTTATTTTTTATGTAAACCGACATGCTTGTCGCTCTAGATGCTGCCTCCATTTGCCGGTGCAGTATATCATTGTTTGTGCTTTGGCATTGTCAGTCACTGTAACAGAAGTTAATTCATCAGACTTGTCCACCCTACAAGACTCTCTACCTATTCATGAGACTTTATGATGCAAACATGTCAGCCGATGGTTAACAGTCAGTCTCCCTGTGTGTTCCTCTCTTGAATGATGGCAAAGCTGCACAGTCATAAGTAAATCTAAGTAGTGATCGTGGCTGCCAGAGATAAATTTCAACATTGGGCACAGTGGCCTGCTTCTGTCTCTTTTGTGGCTGACAGCCTAGATCTTTCAAGCATGCTACTTCATGTAACATTTTCTATCCAAAGCTGGGGATGGGTCACAAATACAATCTGAAGAACGGCAGGTAGCTGATCTTGAATATAAACGCTCTGATAATGAAGAGAATGTATGCCACAGTTTTCTCTGGTCATGGCTCTCTGTCAGGGTCTGCTGTCATCTCTGATCCACCAGACATGCAGTGCTGGGGGGGTTTTCTCCTGTAGGTCATTTCTGAGTAAGATGACAGCCATTGCAATGACATGAAGTAAACTGACAAACTAATTTAAGATGGCTGCTTTACACTCAGCCATCTTGTATGATAAACATAACTTGAACAAAAGTTTCAGTTTATTTATATAACATAAATTCATAAATCATACATACATTCCAATTGATCTTAATTATCCAACAGTTCACCAAGTTTAGTTTAATATCAAAATTAGTGTCAAAAGTATTCTCTTAAGCAAACTCGGTAAATTGTGGTTCATCGACTTTCAGCATTCATTCCTCCCGGACCAGTAATGCAGAAACATTAGATTGTTCACTTGTGTTGCATTCCTGACTTTAATGCAATCCCTCATACTGAACATGCATGTCGCGACAGTCAACAGGAAAGACTAATTTTAATCAGAACAGACCTCTAGCAGAACCAGAATTTGGCTCAGCAGACAGGTCCAGCTGCATTATCCCGCTGATGTTTGAGAGGAAAGAAGCCAGAAAGAAGAACTGCTGTAGCTTTTATTAATTTCTACCAAATACAGTTTGCTAATTTTTTTTGTTGATAATACATAAAAATATGACAATCTGACTCAGTCACATTTTTTAAATATAAATATGGGTAATTATCTCAGAATTTCGTTTGTTAGAAATAATAACTTTCTTCCTCAGTAATCATATGACTCTGGCTGACTAGCCACTAATAAATGTGTGTAATAATAATTAAACACGACTTTGTTTTTTTTATCATCATATAAGTATCCAGATTTAAATACATTTTTGACAGAACTTACAGTATATGTAAGCAATTTGTAGGATTAATGTATTCAGCTCGGGACTTTGGGTAGGACATTCTTATACATGAATAGAGCTGAAGCAACTAAAATTGATTATTAAAATAGTTAACAAATATTTTTGCCATTGATTAGTTGCTCAATAATAATTTTTTACTGTAAGTGGTCTATTTTTAACACGATCTGTAATGTCTATGGTCAATATGTGGCAGTAATGAGCTACCTAACGCTGTGCTCTACCGATAAAGCAGTAGAAGAAGAAATCAGCCATCGATAGCCTTGTTTTGGTAGCACATGGCTCGGGCAACATAAACATATTTGCCCTGTGCAAGATGGCGGAGCGCGAAAACTAGGAAAGTCTTCTTTAAGTGAACACCTGAGACGAAAACATGTTGGAGTTGAAGCAGGAGAGGAAAGAGCCAGTGCGGTAAAACCACTTAATAAGTTAATATTCAGTTAATATTAATTTAGAGTTGCAGGTGTGCATGCAGATTCGTTACTTTTCCTGTGTACTTATTTTGTCATTTTGTGTCTCTTCCGCTGAAAAAAACAATAAACAAATACATGTGGAACAAGACGCTCACCCCAGCAATGTCTACCACTGAACATTCAGTTAAATAGGAAATTAAATGTACATCATAATAAGGGATGACATTTTTGTTAATATACTGAACACTCAATAAGTTGTACACAATTCTACCCCATTTTTGCATTTTATACCTAAAAAAAAAAAATGAAAATTCATGTGTAATAGCTTCTGTGGGAAAGTAAATGCTAAGTAAATTATTAATAAAAAGCAATTAATTGAATAATTGTAAAAATAATCAACAGATAAATCGATTATGAAAAAAATGGTATAAACTACACATGAGTGAGTCCAGTCAATGCTAAAGCATAGTATCCCAACAGGAAGATGCCACCATCATGTTCAGAACATCTTTTACGTTGCAGACTGGATTTTGACTGGTTTTCTTAAATCAGTCTCTTTCTTATGCCTCTCTTGCAGAAAGACCAGATCTTAATAGTTCTTTCAGTTCAACTCTTTGTTATAAATAATGATTTCCTTCTCAGTTTTATCATGACATCCATGTGTTTCTGCCCAATTTTACACTGCATCTTATTTATTTCCTTCTTCTTTTCAGTGGAACTCTTTTGATGTTTTGTGTGATGGTGCACCTGCCTGATTTAGACACAGTTCTCTCTGTTCACTTTCTGTCGATTACAAGGACACACACATATATATATAGTATTCATTTCCCTGTCTCTTAATTTCAGTCAGACAGATTCCTCACACATCCCCCAGCTTTCCCCTTCCTGTTTTCTTTCTGATAGATATCACATATTCCTTATCCACTTCCTTAGTTCTGTGCAGGAGCTACCTGCTTGCGACATTGTTTCTAAGGAAAGAGAGAGAACAAATGGGTTGCAAGATACTTAAGTCTGTTCAGCATGTATTTGGTCCAAGAGATGTTTAGTTTAATAATTTACATTGAAAAAGTAACTTTACTTCCCAAACCAGTAAATGAAACTCCATCTTGCCAAGCAAGTAATGTGGGTCACAATGAGCAATTACTTAATGAAAATGATCAGGTTTCTTCCGCATGACTGGCTGATGTTCTCAGCTTCAGATTCTGTAGTACTTCATGGAGCTGTAAAATAGGATGGGATAAAGAAGCCCTCGTCTTCAACACTTTGGTAAAGTATGCTATTGCTGCAGTCTTTAGACTCATCAACACTCCAACTAGCTGAAGCAGCTTTAGGGAAAGAATTATTTCTTATTCAGAATAGCTAATGTATGATGTAGAAGTTGGCTCTTTTTTCATCTCTTTGCTCTCCTGTCTCTTTGGCTGAGTCTCAACTTCTCTTCTTCTTTGCACTTTAAAGGGGTTTAAGTTATTTATGCATGTATATTTAAATTTCAGCCCAATCATGTGAAATGAACTAACAAACAAGGAGAGTATGATTTTGACTTGTTTTTTGGTTTTAATGTTGTAGAGCAGAGGTTGGGAACCTTAAAAACCCAGAGGGAGCCATTTTTACCGTCGGTCCAGCTGAACAAAACTTGATTGGAGCTCAAAGATTTTTAATGTATATATTACTAAAAACACAAAAGATGTTTGTTTACGTTTGTTAAATTAAAGAACATGTATTTTACATAAAATTTTTAGGATGTATTATTTATTTATTAGGGAATTTAATTTTGACAGCTACTGGCTTTTAAACAGCACATATGTCACCTCTTCATGAAAAAATAAGTAGATTTATAAAAAATGATACACTATTGGCACCATCCCACATGGATATATGAAAATAAATTGTAAAAACCTTAAAATATCCTTTTAATATTTTAGCATAGCTTAATTGAGCCAACGGTAGTAGGGAAGTTGATAGGACAACTGTTACTCACACAGTCCACATTTTTAACCTGGAAATTTAAGACATGGTGATGGAGGCATGATGATGTGGGAAAGCCTTTATAAGCTTTACAAGCTAAGGGTCTCAATACTTCGGTTTGGGACACAAGTTAAGCTTTGTTCGGTCAGATAGCTCTAAAACATACACCCAGGGCCACACTAGAATGGTTCAAATTGGAGGAAATCTAGTACATGTATAAGAAAGGTTTGGTACTGAAAACAAATGCCAAACTTGTCTCATTCAATGTGTCATTTTGTTAAGATTTGCTTATGATCTGACAACCGCAGACTGCAGATTTCTATAGGGGCCTGCATAAAGATGCCTGCATGGATCGTGCAAATGATCTTTAAGATCAAAATTAAGATGAAAATCACCCTATAACAGGTGTTACTAAACCTTCTGTATTGATTCAGAGTTTCTCAACATTAAAGAGTTTTTAAATTTTGTATGATTTTTGTCATATGAAGGTTTCTGATCATTTGTTGAATGAGCCAGGCTGCTCCTTCTGACTGTGGTTATACAGACACATTTAAAATACTCTGCCTCTGTTCTTCCTGGTAATACTAAATCAGGTGTTTACCTGCATAACTGTATTGGCATCTGGCCGGATTACACCTCACACAATGAGACACAATGGAACATGTGTAATTGATTCATATTCAATGTTGCAGCCAGAGGGTCTGCAACCTTTGTGATCCAAAGTCCTGCTAAATAAAACTTGTTTAGAGCTGTCAACGTGACAAGACTTATAGAAAGAAAGACAACTTTTAATCTTGATAATCTACTATTGGAACGTGTTGTCATTCTTAAAGAGCCATTTTATATCACTTTTGATCATTTAAAACAAAGAAACAGATCAAACGTTTGCAAAAAGAGAAGTATGTTGCGAAAGTTCACCTTAAATATTAAGTGAAAAAAGAAAGGTGAGTTTTTGTTGTTTGCTTTGTAATTAACTTTATCTATTTTATTAAGAGCCAGAACCGCAGGCTTCAGAACCCTTTCATATAGGCCAACTCGTTAAATGGGGTTTGCACACACTGCTCACACTTGGTGACATGATGTCATCGCAAATCGAAATCAAGTATACTTTAAAGCAAAGTGCTGTTAGACAAGCCTGTGGATTTAGACAGGTGACGTAGCGGCAGGTGGTGGGGTGTTGTATAGCAACATGGAAAAAGTGGAGATCCACAGTACACTGACCCTTAAAGCAGGATTTCACCACTTTTAGCTTCTCCTGTTGCCTGTTGTCTCAGAAGAAAACAGTCATCAATCACCAGCAACCTGCGCGCATTGCACGCACTGGACCAACGCTGAGCGGAAGGCGGTGTTGTGGCTGCACGCTGACGTAGTAAGGCAGGTCCTTGTCAAACCTACCAATGGTAAAAGTCGGTCCTGCTCTGCTGGTACCGATCGCAATGAATGGATGTCGGAGCTGTGCACGGCTCAGGAGCAGCAGCAGCGCGACCAGGCGGACAGGGGGATGCGGCATCGGTACGCGGGAGCTGTCCATCAGCACCACGCAGCAGACGGAACGCAAGGCAACAACGAGCGCAGCCGAGAGCAGCTCGCTCCGGTCTTCAGTCTGCCGCCCCCGCCCTCTTCTCAGCACAGAGTCCGCGCTCCAACCAGCGCCGCTCAGCGCCAGAGCCACCGGGAGCTCCCGAGTGTAAGGCCGGTTCAGAGCGCAGACAGCAGCGGGCGACCTTCACAGCCAGGTGACGAGCCCAGCGGCGGTCAGCCGGCGCAGCACCGGCAGGATCCCTGGGCCCCGGACGGCACCCAGCAGCGGGCGCCGCTGCAGACACGCAGCCAGGCTGTTTTTCCAAGCTGCCACTGCAGCTTTTCAGAGCAAGAACCGAGTCCTCCTCCAAACCAATCCCAAGTCGACTCTCCCCCGCCTTTTCCACCGCTTCTACCACCGCCACCAGCATCTTCCTCCTCCTCTCTGCTGTTTTCCCGGGGATCTGAAAGAGGGGATCGTCTACGAAGGAGTATCAATAATTACCAACCGGCGAACACCGTGGAACGCTGCAGGGGAGGAGGAGGAGGGCAACAAGACCACAGGCAGTTGTTGCAGCAGCAGCAACAGCACTGTCATTTAGGAATCCAACAGAGAGACCCCTCCCCTGAAGGAAGCCGTGCAAACTCACAAAAAGGACGCTCTTTAGATGCATGCGAGTCAAACCAGGCTAAGAAAGCGTTCGAGTGTCAGATTCAGGATCTGCAACAGCAACAGATCCCGCAACTGCGAGCGCAGCAACAGCTCTTGGTGGGAAGCAGGCTGCCGGTCAACTACTGCGCAAGCAGCTCCGGGGAGCTATGTAGAACTCACCAGGCTCCACTGCTGCAACAGCAGGAGCGGCAGCAGCTGCTGCAGCATCGGCAGCAGCAAGGCGTGCCGGGGTTCCAGCAGCAGCAGCAGCAGCACTGTGACAAAGATCGCAATAAGTGTGGAAGGATTGCAGCACAGCCACCCAGCCGCGTAACCCCCCCTGCAACATACGCGGGGAACTCGTCTGGCTCTAGGAGCCGCAGCAGCAAAGACAGCCCCAACTACGGCTCCAGCTATCACCTGTGGCCCGAGAGCCCGCATAAAGGAGAGGAGAGGATCCACATCGACCTGCACAAGGTACGCTGCCTAACAGCTGCTGTTTGAGGTTTCATTTAAAGACCACGCCTGTCATATGATTTTGATAGACCAAGATTTGCTCGGTTGTGTGTGCAGTGTGTGTGTGTGTGTGTGTGTGTGTGTGTGTGTGTGTGTGTGTGAGAGAGATTAGCGTCACACTCGCTTCACATTATTTTTCAGCGTCGACAAAAACACACTGATGTAAGTACTTCGCATGTGAGACAACGGGTCGTGCGCGCGCGCGTGTGTTCGTGGCATTTGTTTGGTTTGGTTTCGCGAGCACGACCGCGATCACACGCACGCGCTATTAAAGGTTCTACGGCGCTGTGTCGCGCGCGCACACCTGTTCCGTGCTGCAGGCTTGTTTCCGGGCCCCGCTGACAGCGGCCTAATGAAGCTCCCCAGCAGCCGAATTACTGCCGGGTTTGTTGCTGCCGCTGAGCGGAGGGGGACCAGAAGCTCCGATCTGCCTGCCTGAAATCAGAAACAGAGGCTGGAGCAACGCACGCCTGCACCTGCATGTGAACTTCTTCCAGTGTCATTGGTAACAACGGAATCTCTGCTTAGAGTGGGTTTTTATGCAAAACGCAGCAAGTGGCATTTTGGACCTTCCACAATGGCTCTTTGTAATTGATAAAGAAGCTGTTCATATATATTTTCAATGTTTATAAAACCAATGGTCGAAACTGTGTCTTTTTAGGATTATATAACATTCTCCATGTGCCTAATCTTTACCTAGGTAAAATGTTTTTGTTTATTTAAAAACCCATTAACTTAAAATGAAATGTCTCTTGTTTAAGAAAGACAACACATTTTTAATAGATGTTTATTGAAATTTTAAGTGGTCTTTTTTGAAAAGGTGGTTTCACATGTGCAGCTCTAAACAAGTTAATCTTAGCTGGATTGAAAGTATCTCTTTGGATTATAAATGTTGCACACACCTGGTTTATAATGCGAAAACACCAGCATTATTCCAAAGCCCCCAATTTAATGCAATCACAGTAAACACACAGTGCAAAAGTCTTGAAACCCTTACATGCAACTGTAAATTGCAGTGAGAAGTGTCTGCCCTATAGAGTTTTCTAATGTTTTATACATAAAATGTTACAGATCATTCAAATATGTGACAAAACAAGAATCTCTTCAGATCCTGAATGTGTGGATCATAATAATAATAATCAAGAAAAAAAGGCCATTTGAATGTTGGTACTCTGCAAACCAGAATAGTGAGGAAAAACTACCTCAAAGTTTCCGTAGAATTGTTCAGTTGCATTGCTTTGCAGGAATCCCACTCACCCCTTAGCATTGATCGTCAAAAGGTTAGAAACTGGGGTCAAAGTTGGTTCTGGGATATATTAAGATCATGAATGTCATCACATAATGTTTACAATTTAATATGTTAAAACGTGGTACTAATAAAAAAAAATATTTATGTTCCTTGTTAAGTTGGACAGATCAATTTACTTTTTCCCAGGCCTGATTCCTGCCAGGCTGATAGAATCACACATTCACCTAAATAGAACCTTTATTTGTTATTATTACTGCATGAAATAAGGTAAAAAACAAACAAACAAATAAACAAAAAAAAACATTGTGCAGAGCTTAAAAAACTCCTGAACAGATGAAAATACAAAGTATTTATTCATGCCTGGGTGGATTTTAAGTCAAGTTATTCCGAGTCCTGCAAACAAAAGTGGAAGCTGGTATGCAGAAATCGAACTTGTAGGCTGGAACATAGTAAAGTGATGGACCTTCCCAGCAGTGGTTAGCATACAAAATTATTTCAAGAGTGCATCGATGACTCATCCAGGAGTTCACCAAGCAACTCACAAGTACATCTAGCGCACTGAAGGCCTCACTTGCCTCAGTTGATGTTTGTAATTTAGCTATCAGAGATACCGGGAAAAATGGTCGTCACGGGGGAGCAAAATCATTGAATACAAAGGAACAACTTAAACTTAACAAGACGCATATCATTTATTCTCTAAACCTTTGGAAAAATCTGTGAACTGGTGAGACAAAAGTGGAGAGTTTGGAATTGGTTCATACAAATCCTCTGAGATCTTGTGTCAAGCAAACAGCATTGAAAACAGACATCAGTACAATAGTTCAACATGGTGGTAATGGGATGCTCTGGGGTTGACTTCCAGTAATTGATAGACCCATGAATTTTACTTTCTATTTGAAAATATGAGACGAGAACTTGTGGCCATCATTTCATGTCCTTAAGCTCAAGTGCACTTGGGTTTTCCAGCAGGAGAATGATTCAAAGCACAAATGTTATCCCCTGAACAAACCAAATAAGCAAAACAGACGTTTTGCAATTACCTTTAATGTGGTTTGATCTTAACGACACCATTCAACCCCCAAAACACCTAACTGTGGCTAAACTTACACATTTATGCAAAGAAGAGCCACTCAAAATTCCTACCCAGCAATGTGAACAACTTGTTATGAGTTATTGCAAATCTTTGACTGCAGCTGTTGCCAGCAGTTACCAGGTTTAGGGAGCAGCTTCTATTTTAGATATGGCCAGGTTGGTTTTGAAGACTCCTTTTGACCTTGGAATAAATCAGCTTTTAAAAACAGCTTTGATTGAAGCTTTGGTTGTCTATTATTAACATCTCCTTGATGCTCTGGGCTATTTAGATGAAATCTGTTTCTAAAATTGTCTCCTTTTTGCTTTTTGTTGTTTGCTCAAGAAAAGGTTTTTAGGCTTTCTGATAATCTTGAACGTTTTGATTTAGTCAACTGTAGTTATCTGAGGCTTAGTATATCTGTCATTCAAATCGAGACCAAAAAGTTGTCCCTTTTTAGCCTATATTAAAAATCCTTTTTACTGGTAAAATCAAATTTTCCCATAAAATGAAATTAAGGTTTACATTGGGTAAAATCACCTGACATTATTTCCTTTCACTAAAATATAGATATTGGCCAGTTACTTATTCTAGAGCAGGGGTATTACACTCATTATCATTTGAGGCCAACTAAAGCTCTTGGGTTTCCCTAAAGGGCACAATGTGTTGACAAAGTAGTGATATACAAACTGTTAAAATACTAACTGTTTCTTCATTTGATGAGATATTCTTAAAATTAAATTATTTTGAAAAGATTTTCTCATTGTTACACAAGTGAAAACTGATTGGATATGGTTGATTAGACAGTATTTAAAATACCAACTATTATTGTCAAGATTCTATTTCTGTGTGTATTTATAGAGTCTGGTAGAGTAAAACTGCCCATTTTACAAAGACTTACTAAAGAAATGTAACAGAGTTGTAAAAACTAGTTGCAATCTACCTCTGAAGGTAGGACAAAATTTCTTAGGTATTTATAACAAATCACTGTGAAAGTTAATTGGACAAGCTTAATAATAGAAAACGCAAATTATTTAAAGCAAACAGATAAAGCATGTAGACCAAGCACAGCATTGTTCAGAATATGGTTCTTACATAAGTTTTGCATTTGAGACACAAAGCTGTTTAACACTGTGGCGGTTTTGGTTTCTAAGTTGTGACAACATTTGGTTTTATGGTAATATATAAAAAAGCTACCGGGAGAGGGTAAAAAGACCCTCTAGTAATCTTCAGAGCTCCGTTCTTTCAATAGATCTGAACCGGATTCTAGATCAAGTGTAGGACACCGCAGTGACAGCTCCCCCTCACTATCCTCATGCTTGTTTGTAGCACTCTGAGATGGAGCACTTTAACACATTCTGTAGAATACCATGATGAGGCTTAGAGAGCATAATGTTTGCATTAGTATCCCCTAAAATTAGAATAATAAAAAAGTGAACACAACAGATAGTTTTATAATGAATCCAATGTTTTTCATATATTTAGATTGAGTTTTGACTTTTTAACATGTAAACAAATACTAATCTAAGTTATACAGCTGTAGGTATTACATTAACTGGTATTAACAAGAAAGTGTCTCCTAAAAGAACTCAAAGGAAAAAAAAATGTCATATCAATGCATGGTGCTGTCTGTCCTTAAACTATTTGAGAACACTGGACAGTGAGAGGGCATATGAGGTTTCTAAGCCAAATCAACCCTTGTGTCCTTCAGAAACAAGAAAACAATACCTGACAAAAGACCTGAATCATCCTTCTGGTCGTCCATCCTAAATGGCAAGATTCCTGGGAGCAGATGTTTCCCGCAAAATGAAAGCTTGATCCTTAATAGAAATAACTAGATGTCTCTTAAATAATGCAAGTAAAAAGTACATAACTGACCATATTAAAATATAAATTATCAATATAAAATTAAAAAAATTAAAATAAATACATTTCAATTGGCTTTTATAGGACATGATTGATTGACATGAATGATCTGTTGCCATAAGAGATCTACTGACTGTCTTTAAGATAAGGTTTAAATCACAAAATGGATGCATACCGAAATATATATTTTCATGATAAGATTGATGAGATTGAAAATAATAATATATCACAATTGTGTTCTTCAAACCTCTAAAATTCTAGATATTGTCAAAATAAAAATGTCTTCAATGTTTGTTCCACTGAAAAAGCTGTACATGTTAGTGCATGACATCATGGGGAGAAATTTGAATTCTCAATTTTATAAAAGAAACGAAACACTTCAATAATGACTTCAGGATGCGTTATATCTTAAATGATTTTGTAAAATGCTTGTTATGTGTAGCAGTTCTGGGATTGTCGGTATGACTGCTGACAGCGGTCACATCATCATATCCAGGCTTGTAATAGAGAAATTTATCCTTAGTCACTGGCTTCTATTTGCACTTCCTATGATACTAAAATTGCTTTAACGTTATTGAACAATCATCTGCCTTTTTTGGTAATGCTGCAGATTTCCTACTCCCAATGTTGTGCACACCTTAATGATAGCAGCTGGAAGAGAGCACCTTCTAACAAATTTTAGTTTGTAAGCATATAATACAAGCATACGTATGTTTGTGTGTGATGTTACTCTTCCAGCAAGTCTGTTAGGAACTGTTTTAAATGTGGTCTCCGGGTTGGGGATCTGCTGCCACCCTGCACCCCCTTCTAGCTCCTAGATTGTCAGGCCCTATAAGTAGCCATTAATTATATTATGATAGGAACAGCAGTGGTTGTGAAACTTGGTATGTGAAGGAGAATCCAGTAGCTGGTTTCAATTAGTTTTATGTTCCTTATATGAAATTTAGTATCACACTAAAAGGAATTGTGAAAAAAAGTTGAAATAAGTTCCCCACTTTCGCAAAAAAAAAAAGAAGTTCTTATGGTATCTTGAGATGTTTTTTTACTTTTCTGAAGGGAGTTAATGCACAAAAGAGGAGATAGAAAGAGATTTGCTGAATAAGTTATAACATAGCAAACTTATTCTACTAATTACTCTAAATTAATAAGAAATATAAACCTTTTTCTTACTTTAACTTTGATTAATTTTTAAACTTCTCCTATATCCAAATCCACCATCTTCTAAAACATTGGAGAACAGCAAAAATAATTAAATGCAACAACTTTGCTGAACTACTTTGAGCTTTTTTATTATTTGCTAAAGTCTGTCCAGGGTCACCAATGTGTATGTTCCAACGATTAATACAAATTTGGTAAATTCACTGATCAGAGAAAATGTGAATAAATACTAACACCAACCAGAACTAGTCAAGCTAAAAATATGTTTAAAACATAAGTTAGGTGTCTTTTGTTCCATAAAATGAGAATAAATGATAAAACAGCAAGAAGAACAAGCTTGATTTTTTAAGGACTCAAAAGTAATTGAAAATGTTTGAAATAAGTTTTACAGCTTTGACAACATTTATATTTTTTCTTAAATGCATGTAATGTAGAAAGATATATTTTTACATTTTCTAACTGAGCCACTTAAATAAAGAAAGCTGTCAGTATGCAGAGATATCTGCACATCCGGGTGCCAGTCATGACTGCAAAAGTCTCAGTGTCAGCAGGAGTAAAAACAAACTTTCTAAGCTCCTGATGATAATCATATTGGAGCAGCGATGTTTGTATTATAAATATCGCCTTTGCTTTGCAGCTCACCATTGTTAAATTGAGACAATAAACAATACAATTGAATGCTAAACAGACATATAATCCAATTTTGATTTTTAAGCCTAAATCTGACAGAAGAACAATGTGTCAGAAACAAGTCCTTCTTTTCCCTCAACTAAACTATGCTATGAATTTTGATACTGTAATGCACTCCGTCTATTAATGGATATTTTCCAGCATCATGATAACATCTCACTGACTTGCCTTTAATCTCCTGCTCAACCCCCCCTTTTGAAATCTCTTAAACAAAGCGCCTGTGACCGAACAACTCTGACCTAGTGTATAGCATTTCATTACCCAGCTGCACAACTTGAAACCCAATAGCAATAACCCCTGAATAGGTGGCAGTTAGTCAGATATTGTACCTACATCAGGACCATTACTACTTCTTTTGTGGTAAACTGTGTAAGTACTCTGAGACTTTCCACTGACTTGCCATGGGTGAATGGTTTGTCCTAACAGGGGCATTCTAGGTCATAAACTCTGGAGGATCCATTCTTGTTTATCTAATTTTGTTTTTTTTTAGTGAACATGGAGACTTATTTGCACATAACATTTCACCATAAACTGTCTGGTCAGATTCTGAGATTTAAGATAAATTTTAAAAGTTATTTAAAAATTCTTTACATATTTTTATTTTGATATCTGTCATACTTCATCTGTCTGTAATGGCACATCTTTATTGTTCTGTTAATAGTTGTTAATTTTCATTAAATGAATAGGAGAGGATCTTTTCATTAGAAGAATTTCTATGGAAAATCCCATTGAAAGTGACAGCCAATCAAAAACGACCGGTGGTGAAAAATAACTGGCTGTCAATGCGGAAATAAAATTTACGTGATGACGTATATCACTAATGTCCCCACCCACCCAACCGGTACAACGCGCGCTCATGTTTGAATTCACGCATGCGCAGATTGTTGTTTAGGAAGTAAAACGGGACGGACAAGACGCATCATTCACCATTGAAGAGAAGTTCTCCCAGTACGGCAGCGGAAATGGAAGCTTGCAAGCGAAAAACCGTGTTCGAAGTCGCTGAAAAAAAAAGACGTGCGCGTTCCCGATATCAGGGGGCGTTACTGGAGATGACGCATGCGCGGTGTTGCGAAAATGAGAATGAGCTGAAGATCCTTTCCTATACCTTTAACTTGTGTTATTAATCATGTTAATTAAGAGAGCTTAGGAAGTGTAGTCGAAGTTAACAGTTCAAATTTACTTATAGTTTCTCAAACAATAAAACGTGTATAAAATTTCCAACAGTTTTTTTATATAAAGAGTGAGATAAATTTGTTCATCTATTGATATACTACAGATTTTAGTTGCAGATACCACCTTCTCTTGTACGCACAATAAGCATTTGTAAACTTCATACTTTGAAATTTATAATCCAGTGATGAAGTGAAATATTGTATACTAAAGCAATTGGTTTATTTTTTGTGCTTACGAGGTATGAATAATATTTCTATAAAAAATTTAGATTAAATATATAGATGTATAGATTTAGTTCCCTGTTTGGCATGATACCCATCAACTGTGTCTCCTTCTTACCCTTATTATATGCATAATAATAACATTAAGGATTTAAAAAGCATTTACAGATGAGTTAGTAACATATCTACAAACCCTTTTTTAGCGTCCCTTCACATTGTTTTAATATCTTTTGAAAGATAACTCTCACATTTAACATCAGAAACAAAGCAATGTAAAATGTTTGCTAAATTTACTAGGGCTTTTAATAATTTAGGAGTTGATTACAGACTAAAATCAGCCTCCAACTGCCCCCATCTCCTTCTGCGGCCTGGTTCAATGTGGTCCCCTAGCTTAGAGGCAGCTAGCCATATGGTGTAAGTGGGCACCCTGACCGCATCCGCCATAGAACACAATATATATTTCATTATATATTGTGCCACTTGGTCTTTTACACTGTATAATACAGCCAATTCTTGCAGTAGTTTATGCAGCAATGAGCTTTAGTTATCAATGATTCTCTCACAGATCCACTGATCTCCCTTTAATGAAGCTCTGTAGCTCCAGATTGTAAACACCCCAGAAAACTTGCTATTCAGGAGATCAGAGGCTGGATTCCTCTTGGCAATGGCTCACCACTCAGAGTGATACAGTTATGAGGTCAGCATGAGAACTTAACAAAAGTCTCTGTCTCATTTGTGTCCTGAATTACTTTTTTACATATCAGGCATAATATCTGATTCTTAGCTTTAATTTGGTACTATTAAGGACTATATAGGTGTTTTTCAGTACGTCTGAACTGGATATTGTTTTAGAGCCTAACCATTCTTCTAAACCTCTTTACAACTTTCTTCCTGACCTGTCAGCTATGTTACTTTTTTGTTTTCTAATGTTTACTAAAAAACTTCACTGGCCTTCTTGTACAGCACATTATATTGAAATGAAATACTCTAATCAAATGGAATTGTTTTTCTATTGTGCTTTATCAAGTCTAAATTTAGCCATTGCTGGAGGTAAATTGGTACACAGATTTTTATTAAGGTGCATCAAAATAAAAGAGTCTGAATTCAAATTTGTGAATCATTTTTCACTTTTTATGTAACTTTAGAATCAGAGTTTATCCCTGGTCTTAAATAGCTAAAATCCAGACCCTTTCTAAAATATGTATAATTACTTATTTTGTTAGTTCAGATACCAAATTGTCCTTCATTTGCATTCATAGGCACAATGCTTATAAGTAATGCATAAGCTAACAATTACAGTTTTCTATATCCCTGCTCTTAGGGACAAAGGCAATCAGCTTCAAGGAAAATAAGCGACGCTCCAGCTTTGGCTAATTTGCAATTGCAGGCCAATATCATGCTTCCCAAGTTACATTTTTTTAATTTAAAAAACATCTTAAATCTGCTCCAGTAGAGATTTTGAAAATAGATCATCATAGGTCAACATAGAAACACACTGGGCAGACAATCATAATTGCAAACACATATTAAGGAAAATTTACAGAGACTAATTAGCCTAATAGTCATGTTTATGGACGACCATAGTCCACAAACATGGCCCACAGGCTGGGGTTCAAACCCACCAAGACAACAGTTGTAGTTTCTGGTTGCGATGTGTCAAAATGTGAAAATGTTCAAAGGGTGTCAATCGATTTACAAGATGTGATCTAACTCACATGTAAAAAACTTTGTGTGTTTAATGCTTTCTTTACTGCTGTAGCTGTGTCTGTTTAGTGGAGTCTGTTAAAGCTTTTGAAAAGTGAAGGGTTTTGTTTCTCAGAAACATTGGACCGTTTTCAGGATACTAATTTACTTAAGGGTACAAAAAACATCTTGTTCTTTTTGTTAATTGGTTAATTTTCAGACTTATCGTTTTTGAGCTACACAAATGTTCTTTAGTATCTCTTGTTTGCGTGTGCAGTTTTCTTATAACAGAGATAAAGTATTTTCACAGGCTCTGTTTTTTAGTTGTTCAATTTAAGGAAAAATACTAAGATAATTAGCCTTTCGGTTCACACTGTTTGTGTTGGCCCTGTTATAAATCTGAGATAATGTTAAATGCCGGAGCTTGAAACAATTGATGCAGACAGATCTGCTTATGGCCTAATTGACTTGTGGTCCTGTGCCAAGAGGAACATTACGTTGATTTAAACTTTCTATCGGTCATCTCTGTACTGTTGCTACATGGGCCTTCGTTTGTTTTTCTCTGATTACACGTCCCTGTTTCCATTGACTTCTGCACTGGAGTCTGTGAGTGCAGCCAACACCTTCAAAGTAAACACATCTCGCTGAACAATTAAATGCCAGAACCGGGGTAGATCCCCAGCTCACATCCTCTATATGTGACGAAGGAGTGGCCATGCTGCAGATGCCTGATAAAGGCTAAGGATTTTCCAGCCTCGAAGGTTTAGGAGTGTTATGTTTTGAAGCAGCTGACAGCGTGGATGGATAGTAAGTATGAACCTGGAGCTCTTTTGATAACCATTCGCTGTTCTGCTTGTTTTATTGTCTGCTGTTTGAAGTGCTACTCTGCACTGTTCTGAAATAGACTTGTGTTACCGTGTGTGTTGCCATGGCGAAATCAGGCTGGTGTTCTCTAGCACTGTGTCTCCAGGGTTTCGAGTTAGGTCAGAAAATCATGTGCAGAAGAAGTTTATCTTTACGATTTACAGTTTTGTGCATATTTATGACAAAGAGTAAAACCAAAAAGTAAAAATAACAAAGAATCTAGAATGATGACCTTTTAAACAATATCTAATTCATCATTTATTTGCAATTCCTATTTTAAGAATCATGCCCACCCACACAAGAACGTTTACAAGACAAACATCTAATTTATATACAGGCATTTATGACCAGATCAGTTAAATCAGATCAGCTACAAATTTAAATTTCTCAGATTAATCCTAATTTTAATGCAACAAAGCCACATTCCCATAATTGTGCACTTAAAAAGTTGCACTTAAGGACAGCCAGTCATGTGGTACATTTAAACTCAACCCAAATGTTAATCACTGTTTCATCTTGTTTCTAACTTTTTTGTCAGAAAAAAAACATAATAGGTGCGATCTTGCTTAAAATGAAAGTGTCCGATTTGCAATTTTTGTTCTTGCTTTCTTTCCTGAAAAAGAAATTAATAATGACACAGAATATTTTCAAACATTGTTTTCCGTTTCAATCAGCAAGTTGACTTGAATGTAATTTCCAAATGATTACAAGCTGTAAAACAACATGGTAACCCCTGGTGGGAGGGTAGCCACATCACTCTGAACTGGAAACCCAAGCGTAAAAAAAAAAAAAAAAATCCAGATTGGATATGCATCTTTCTCCTCCTGACGTTCTCTGTTAGCAGCTGAGATCGTTGCTTTATGTGTAAGATATTTTAATCTATTTTCCATCTCCAAATGTTATCTATTTTTATCTATCATTTAAAAAAATGTTCAATAGGTAATTTAAAACTAGCTTTACAACTTTAACAAACCAATAAACCTTTTCCCAGTATATTATAAATATAAGCAAGTAACATAATCATAGATCACTACATCCTAAGGAATTGCTGGCACATTCAAAAGGAGTTAGAAGAAGCATAGTTTATAGATTTAGAGCAGAGAAGCAGGAAAGATGATCCAAAGAGGGATGTTATTCTCCCGAAAAAGTCATTTGTCACATGGCTATTCTTAACTGTGTGTTCTCCTCTTGAAAGACTCATTATACTCATAGTCAGTAGAGCACAAATGATATTAAGTTAGGAGGAATGTATTCCTTTTAGGTAGGTGATCCACTGATGAAAGGAGCCCCCCACCCTATCAGTAGTGTTGAGTTTGAATGATCTAATGAAGTGTCTTTTGAGATTTTAAAATGCATCTTTTAGTAATTTGCAGGGTCATGTTCATAAATGTTGGCACTCTACCTACAACCTTTCTACAACTACCCAGATGAAATGTGAAAACCTTCTATTTCTTTCGTGCTCTTAAGACTTTGATTAGAATGTGTCCCACTCCCAGGAAGTATGGTGTGGGCCACACCAACACTGATATTATAGAATTTGTTCATACAGGGCTCCGCCTATCAGACTTCATTTGAGTGAGCTTGCACAGGTGGAGGTGTATTAAGTTACTTGCTTTCCACACAACCAGTAGAGAGGTGGCATGATTGTGGTTTCCTCAGGTGCCCGATATATGTAATTTGCTTCACAATTGCAGTCACATAATGTTCTCACTTCATCAGCAGCTTGTTTAATTTGTAGCTCTACTCTCTGACCTTTTTTTAATGTTTTACTTTTCTAATTTGCTGCGTAACTAAAATTTTAATCTTCTCTAACCTCTGTAGTACAGCAAGTTTCCCACCATAGCTCTTAGCCTAATAAATGGCTGCCTTTTATTCATATGGTAATTCCTGTGAGACGGTGCCAGTAGTTGTCGGCCGTATAATGTACGACCACAATGCATATGCTTTATGTCTAATTAGGTTATTGATCTGAGGTTGCTGTTGCGTTAGGGCATGATCATAACACAACGAGCATGAGAGAATGAATAATGGTGCTGCACGATGATCTTTGTCATTCATTGCAGCTGAATGGTTTACTCTCTTCAGCGCCGTCTGCTCAATGGCTTAACATATTTGTAGAAAGAATAACGGCAAATGTGGGATCATAGTTTAGACACACAGTGCTTTACTTGTTTACCTGCTGTTGAACATTCGGTTTTGAAAAGCTTATCTCATTTGTGAGTATTACCTTTGCAGACAATGTCCATTATTTACAAGAGAGCAGAGTTTTATCACCATACTAATTTATTTCTGGTTATGACAAATTTATGGCCTCACCAGCCTTACTGGAGGTTAGCGATGCACCGGTTAGCATCCTTTGTTCCTTATACCGCTCTGACTCAATGAACATTAGACTTTTGCTGAAACAGAGTAACATTCCAACACTCTTCACATTAATGAAAGGAAACTGCGTATCCAAAAAACTCTGTAGCTGTAAAATAATGTTTAATAAAACTCCCTTATTACCTAAGTATTTTAGGTTGCACTACCAATCTTTAGCCTCATTCAGATGTCTGCAGGTTAACGTCAATATGCTTGTCTTCGAATGGAAATTGTTACTACAACGTTTTGGAAATATGTCATCTAAACTTATTGACCCACAACTGGAATATGTAGTCTGTTTTACTGTAAAGGCAGTGAGTAAAAAAATAGATGGAGATCTTTTTAAATCTTTATCCTGATATTTTCAGTAAAGCAAAAAACATTTCAAAAAACAAATTACGTTTATGTTGTGAACATTTTTTGGAGGTCTAGTAAGGCTGTGAATGCTGAACAGTACTAGAACCAAAAGAGTTTTATTTGAATCTGATTTAAAACCGAGCATTTAGGAAATGTTCCTTAACAAACCACTCCTCCGGAAATTCAGGTTTAGTTGCCGCCATCCCTACTTGCTCTAAAGACATATAATTTCCATTCTCCTCTAGTTACTAAAAATGACCTCGTAAGAACAAAAAGTCAAAGCTGCATCTTATGGTTCCAGACACTAGAGTAAAAATGAATCCCAGAACTCTGTGTTTATGTGTATTTTATCATGTAAGAATCTGATGTATGGAAAAACCTGTGTTAACACTTTCTAACTTCCAGACAGAAAAGCATTGTTAAACAAAGCTTATTTCCTTGAGCTCTGTTCACTCTCACGTTATTACCTTGTATCACCTGGACAATGCAGAATAAGGCAAAACATGATCTGCAGAACTTAACAGTTTATGGTGCAGTATATTTACTGTAGTCTCAAAGGACAATTCTCTGCTTTTTCTTTTCATGTCTTGCACATGAGTGCTTGGAGTTTTGTGTCACTGTTTAAGGCTAAGGTAAAGAGAGTGAATGAATGAGTAGGAAGATTGTTGTGTGGGTGTCTTTAGATGGTAAATCTCTCCACAAATTTTCTGCAGTCCAAACCCCTCTGACAAAAGAACATCCAACTGCCACAAATATCATCCTCATGTAATAGTTATTACATTTATTACCCTTACTGCAGGATTTCTCCCATAAAACTTGTCGAGGGAAGCCCACCAGCAGCCCACTATTATTCAGTTAAAAATACTAGAGGTTAAACATATCATATAATTATTAACATAAAAACTAACTATAGTAGATTTGAACACACAAAAATGAATAGTGATTTTTTGCATCTCAGGTAAATCCTAATTAAGTAATCAGACTATATATTATTGGTTCCATTTGACTAAATTGAAGAAACATTACCGAAAATAGATATTGATAAGTATCCTCAAGGATAAACATTTCAGGATTTATTTTAAACTTTCTTGTGTGTTTTCCACAACCCTCCAGATTATGTCTAAGCTTGGTGCGGTATTATGATTTGCTGGATGTGATTGGTCCTTTAACCAGGCAAATGCAGTATTTTAAAACAATACTCTGATTAGATGAAAGAGACCTGTCTGTGATTGGCTGGTGGTAAGACTCAATTACAGTAACTGTGTAAAGTTGCGAGTGCAGCCACCAACACAGAGCCAGAGTGCCAAAGCACTTGGTGAGCGAGAGTTTGTGAGAGTAAACACACACACACACACACACACACACACACACACACACACACACACACACACACACACACACACACACACACACACACACACACACACCTTACAATATTCTTTGTTTACATGGATGTATGCGCTCACATCGGTCTCACTGTGTGCTGAAGTTGGTCGCATAAATATAACTTCATTTGAACTAGTTTGCTCTAATGACGTGATAGCATAGCCGCGGCTTGCCTAACACTAACGCACTGGTGTAGCCACCGAAGAGACTCGTAGCAGGCACAAACAGAACAGATTTTAGGTTCTCGAAGACATCTTTTTTTTTGTGTGTGTTTTTTTTTCTACCAGTCATAGATAGACTTTTCAACATGCTTTGAATTATTTAGAGTAAATAATGCATCCATGAACTTAATGTCAATAACTAATGAGATTTCTGGACAGCAGTATTCATGATTTCTTTCAATGACAGCAAGTTCTTCAGGTTTTAAAGCAGCAACTAATCCGTCCTCTCTAAGTAGTTTCAGTTGACCTGCCACTCCTTGGACGTTTCCGCACTCGTCCTGTTTTTATCTATTTGTGAATTAATGCTTTCAATGTTGTTCACTGGAATCCCAATGACCTAGAAATCTTTGTAGCCCTTAATGTTGTTAGTGACACTCTATATTGTGCTGAATTAATATTTAAAAAGTATTTGTGATATCAATAAAAACTGTACAATCAGCTTTTTAAAACGATGCAACAATTTCTTTACCAAATTTTATGCAGAGGGATTAGGAACACTGCTAAAAACAGAAGACTTAAGTCAACTTTGAATTAGCCTTTTAGCTCTTGCCGTAGTTTTTTGCATAATAGCTTAGGGCTGATTCACCTGTCAAAAATAGTTCAATTCATCTAACATTTTATAGATGAAGAAGCAAACTTCAGGTTTCATTAAATTTTGATTTGGAATCACGGGTCTGTGTTTTTTCCTGCTTTGAAATCAATACCAAGAAACTTTCACAAAAATTTGTAACATTCCAGGTAAAAAATGTGGCTCTCAAAGTCAAAAGCATGCCTAACTGCAGCTACACAGTATAAATGAAGAAGGTAACCAATACTAGTAGTAAGTTGGTAGTAGTTGAAAAGGTACAGAAGGGGTTTGTACTGAAATAGGTTTCTAACATAGCAATAAAGAAAGTTTGTCAGTATAAATCACTCATATGTAAAAATTATGAGAATACTCTTCTTTCATTCTTTCTTTCTTTCTTTCTTTCTTTCTTTCTTTCTTTCTTTCTTTCTTTCTTTCTTTCTTTCTTTCTTTCTTTCTTTCTTTCCCTTCTACTGTGTTCAAAACTGTTTGTCTCAATTCCTATGCAGTCGCTCCATCATCATGTTTGCTCCTGATAGTTAAAAAAGTCTGTTTAACATTCCTATTCGTGGTTATAATTTCCTCTTTAACCCCTTCACAAGAAACGCTCGCTTCACCAGCTGTCTGGTTTCTCTTTCTTTGAGAGTCCATTTGCAATCACTTTTCTTCTCCCATGCCGCCTCTTCTTCTGACAGACTGGAAAAAAGCTTTTTAAATAGAATCAATTTACGCCAAAAGCCCCAAAGGATATTAGACACTTAATTTCATAACAAAAAAAAAGAAAAGTTAAAAGAAAAAAGTCACAGAGGGGAACTGGTGTAGCTTCAGGGTGTTAGTATAATACCTGCTACTTTTATCTTGGCTTTTATACAGTGTGTGGTGACTTCTGTTTATGGATCACCCACCTGGAAAAAAGATTATGTGTAGTGCAACGAAGTACAGAAATATGTGCGTTACATTTAACCTTGCATCTTCAAGGTGAATGCAAATTGACTTTTTATTCATATGTACGTGCTTCTGTGCACTAGATAAAAAAGAGGGTAGGTCTTTTGCCAGATAAGGATATTCAATTATTTTGAGATTAGAGAATTAAGCAGAGTAAGAATAATGAAACATTGCCCAGTTGTAAGGTCCTTATGTAAGAGTGGAGAGCCTTTGGCACTCCATATATTTTATTAGGGTTTTTCCTCTTGATAGTCATGCTGGCACCCTCCTCTACACAAATGGTTGGTATGTTAACAGGCAGTGCAAACCAATATTTACTTTCATTGGGAACAAATATATTTTCCAAACCCCCCCCCCAAAAAAACATGATGAGAACGATTGCGTTGACCCTGACATGGTCTGCCTTTTTCTTGGTGTCTCTCCTTCTTCTCCTGTTGGCTTTTGTCCTTGTTCCTTCATAAATCCCAAGCAGAATGTTTCCAGGCAACTGTCCAGTCAATCTTTACTGACTTTGTTGCGCTATCGATCTGTCCTGTGCTATTGGTTGTCCTGGCTTCTCCCACTACAATTGATATTTTTCCCCTTGGGGTAGAAAGAAAGTGCTTCAGTCAGAATTTATTGGGGGTTTGTTTTCAAATGACTCACAATCACAGTTCAATGAAAATAAAAACTGTCAGGTCGGTGGCATTTATATGCGTGATGCAGTCGTTGGTTTTCACAGCTTTGAATTCAGATCTATAGAAGGTAAAGATAAGTGGTTTTTAGACCAGGTTAGGAGGCACTTAAGAGTGTCAGTCTGTTTGAGGAATAGAGTTATGTTTGATTGTTCAATCACCTGTTTATGATTTTTTGTTTTTCCTTCCTGCAGTCTGCTTTGAGTGAACTTGCTTGAACAATCACTCAATTGTTTTTGTCCTCGACTTGTATATTGTTTTTCTGTGCATTGGAATGTCCAAAATTGTTCAGATGTAAGTGAATCAGTTCATGTTGGAAGCAACATGTCTGATGTTATGGTGTGAGTCCAGACCAATGAGAAATGTGGCACTTTTACAAGCCGTACAAACAATAGAGACCAGAACACACAAGCTATGGGATCATTTCAACACAAAACTCAATTTAAAGAGACTTTATTATGAGGATGCCGTTGTTTCAGTTAAAATACAATTAACTCAACTTTCTTGAGGAAAAATGGTTTCCAACACAAATACCAGCAGGCAGCACCTAATATTTACAGTTAATGATTGGATTATAAAGTTCATAATAACATACTGATCTGTTGGACTAACCCAGTTGTAGTCAGTTTCCTTATTTGACAATGCAATACTAAAAACTACAAGGACCTCCATGCAAATCCCAGTCAATTTACTGGTTTATGCTTTGGTCATTATAGGTGCCTCTTTGATTATTGACTATTTAAATATATTACTGGAAGAGATTTTTTATTCTTTATTTATCCAGTGCTTCAGTGTGATGATATGAGAGCTTTTTAATCAGTGAAAGTCTAGTTCTCCCAATTTTAACTAATCAGTTATTTTCCAAAAACAACTGTGATTCATAAATTACACCAAGTCACTTTATTTTTACAAAAAATTATCAATCCATAGAAGATGCTATGCATTAATGTACTTTTTTTTTTGATACACTCAAACTTCCCAATCACACAAGCATTCTAATAACACACACATCCTCTTATAGTAAATTTACTGATGATTATTTTATGTTCAGTTTAGCTTATTTATATAGATCCAACTTAATATTATCTCAAGGCACTACAATCTTTAAAGAACCAGGTATAAGCTACGTATATTAATTTCATACAACTTAGTTCTTTTCAGAACAGTTAGATATAGATTAGGGGCAAATATGCTGATGCTTGTTTAGGAAAAGACACATCAAAACACCAAAAGAAGGCTTTTACACCAGAGGTGCATCTAGAAGGTTTTCAAAACTGTGTCAAAGTTGAGAATAATGGTGACACACCAACACTGGGGAAGTAGTAAAGCTGAAATTTAAAACACTATATTAAGAAAATGGCTAATATGCTGTCTTTTTTTAATTACCACAGAATCCTTCTTTGAGAGCAAAACCTGTGAGTACAGGAAAATTCAGTCCTTTAAAAAAAAATCTACTTAATCAATTAAAAACTGATACTTTTCTACTGATTAGCAAGACAGTAAACACGATAACAATATAGGTGTTAAACAAGAATATGATCTATACAGATTTTCTTCTGCTAGTTTAGCTGAATATTTTGGAGGTTTGTTTAGGTTTTTACTTGTTTTCAGTTCTAATTTTAGGCTTCAGTGTGTCTCCACCATAATCTGTGTCATTATAAGCCTCCAATAGCCTAACAACTAAACAGAGGAGTAATGGATCACTGGTTTGCTTCATTGATCATAAATTAGTAGTTGGCTAATTAGTGTTTTCCTGCATTAATTTATACTGCAGTACAACGAAGCCTTTGGAACATCTCGTAGATGCAGCCCAATGAATGACAGACCTGTCTTTGGGTTCTCAATCTCTATAAGACTAAAATTGTAACAGATAGCGTTACCTTTTGGTGTCTGGGAAGTTTTCTGCTTTACTGTTGCACAAACAGAAGGTTCCTTGACTCTTTTAAGTTGCTTCCAAGCATCGCTGTGATAGGGGTAGCTGTTAGCATTAGTGCAACTAGTGTGTGACATCTTGTTACCTACGAAAACCTTGTTAGCTCTTAATTCAGTTTGAGGTACCTTTCCTTTTCCATGGCTGGAAGTGTTAACCCCTCATACCAAACTTCTAAAAGTAAACACCATTAAACAAATGCAACTATGTATTTAAATCCCTTTATTTTGCTCCTGAATAAAACTAACTTAAAAGGATCCTTTGCCTGACATAAATTTAGATAACATACCTTTAGGTAACATACATTCTTACGTAGGGAGGTTTAATCGCGCTGGAGGAATTTGAAAGCCTTGATTCATGCTGGCGCCACCAAATTTAGCTTGAGATATCAGCAAAGAGGTACAGAAAGGCTGGAATTTATTAAATATTTTCGTATTTTTTTGTTTTCAGATTTCGGGAATACAGGTTATGTGTTTCCTATAATAATAATAAAATAGTAAACTTAAAATGATCTATTACTACTCTCTTACGTCTTTATCTTACATATTCACGTACACTTAGAAATGTACAATAAATAAACACTCTAATCCACTAAGTTCAGCCCTTCTCTCCAATGCATATAGTTTGACTCCAGTAGTTTATATGGGTGAAATTATGCTATTTTAGATAGTATCTGTGTGTGTGCAGCAAAAAAAAAAAAATGATTTCTGAATTAAATCTTTTCTTAATAATCTCAGCTAAAACGTGAATATGTCAAAGACGGCTTCTTCTTTGTGATGAAGCCATCAGCCCAAATCTGGCATCAATCAAGCAATCAGGCATATTAGGAGTCTACAGAGGCAAATGGGCCAATACTGTTGATTAGAGGATGCTTTCAAGATCTGATTAACCAAACACTGAATGAACTCCAAGACCTATTTTATATTCTATGGTAAATGTAAAGTATATTTATTGAAATATATATATATGTATATATATATATATATATATATATATATATATATATATATATATATATATATATATATATATATATATATATATATATATATATATATATATATATATATATATATATATATAT
>JAVLVB010000529.1:352913-363302 GCA_032876305.1 Orestias chungarensis
AACAGATGAAAACTAAACAGGCAATTAGTAGTTTGAAGAGGTGTAATCCATTCTTTAGCCCTGTCTGAAATCAGAGCCCGTATCCTTTGAAGGTGGCATAAGTAGCCAGATTATGTCATAGCGCCGTGACAAGGAGGGTCCATGTTTGAAGGCTCCTTCAAATGCAGCTGAACAATATGTCCTGTATGTTGACATACTTATTTTTTGTTGCACTTCAATCAAATGAAGAAGAATTAGGCTAAAAAACTAACTGAAACTGAGTGAAATGTTTTCTTCCTCCGCTGCTCTCTGCATTACACTGTCACGGTTCCTAGGCAACGTAAATTAAGCTGGTAAAGGCTATAGCTGTCCAGATCCAAAGCCACTTGCTTCCGACCTTCGTATTTAAGCGGTTTTCGAAAGAGCTGTCCTGCACGCACCGAGTCCTTCCAAGGATGCAGTCACTGAATCCGGACATGGCAATTGTGTTGAGAGCCACAGATAAGTTTTAAGTCTCAAGTGAAGTCCCAAGTAAGGATAAGCATAACAGTCTAGCCCAGGTCGAGTCCACAGTTAGGGCATTTAATTAGAATAATATTGAGATTGTAATTATTTGAAAATGTGGTTTTGTTAACTCTGAAGAAACGGCAAAAGGAAGTCAACTTCCAAAATTTCTCGTTTAAAAAAACAGGAAAAAAATCATTTTAATTAGAAAATGAACACACTGCTCCATTTTAAATTTAAAACATATTTTGTGATCAATTTGACACTATTTTATTCTGCCAGATTGGATGAAATAACTTTTTTTTGTTTTTGTTGAAGCTCTAAAAACAGTGACTTGTTGTATAGTGTTTTCACTTTAGTTTATTTCACTTATTTCCTGAAGTACAAGTAATTCATATTCGAGTTAAAAAAAACAAAAACAGAAAAAAAATCCAACTTCAGTCAAAAATTAGAGAAACTTATTGGTTTAACACTGTAGCCTAATTCACAAAAACGGTAATTACTAATCAGTATTTCTTTCAGTCCTTTGATTTTATTTACAAACAATGTCTTTTTTTTCTACCTACAATTTTAATAATCAATTATAACATGTTTTTTCTAATGACTTGTTAAAAGATACACTTTAAACAATTTTACAATCTGTTTTTTTAAATTTTATTAAAAACTGTTTTGGTTTCCAACTGCATTCTTACAGATGACATATATTTTTTTAATGCAACTAGAAAGTAAAAGAAGAAGGGCTTTAAATTATGTTATTTTTAAGAAGCTGTTTAAGAACCATGGTTACTCAGATACTAAGCAACATTAAAGATTTAACAGAAACACTGTCTCTGTGTGTTTCAGTCTTTAGTTTCTTGTATTTAACATAGGCTTTTCATACATAAAGAACAAGGACATCCCATTCAGGAGCAGGTGCTCCAGAAGCACAGTAAAACAGTTAGGAGTATGATAGGAGTAAAGACGATGTTTGTTTCCAAGTTTACAGTACAATGGAGTTTTCATCTCTGGGAGATCAGTTAATGATCAGCTATCTATTGAACGTCCGTTCTGGCTTTGCATCAGACTGTTTGGTCTTATTGTGTAATTGCCCAGAATGTGCTGATAATGGTCAACAAAGCACTCTCTGTCTGGTGAACTTCAGTCGCTGTCTGTTGCTCCAGCAACAACCGGATAATACTATTGCTCCGCCATCTTTATCTGCGGATCCTTCCGAATCAAATGATTTTATTACTGATCACTGATCTGCAAATTGCACCCAGATCAGGGCGTTTGCTCCAAACGCTAGCCTACTTTCCTGTATTTATCAGTAAACTGCTTGACTGAAATCTCTTTACATTAACCTCTTAGAATTGTGGAAAGTCACATAAAATATCCACTCAAGTTTTTAATAAACCTAAAGTTTAAACACATACTGCCATTTTGTCCTATAACGTTACTTATAGACCTACTGGATTTGTTTTTCTCTTTGCTGAGGTTACATTTTTTACCACCACTACGCTTCAGGTTATATACTCAATAGAAGACAATTGTTCTTTTCATGGTGAATTAAATGTTATAAGATTAAAAGATACCTATAAATAAACATTGACACTGACGTTTTTTAAATGTTTGACATAATTAAGGCTTAAGATGAGAAGCAGTACTAGTTTGGAATCCTAATCTTCTGCAGGTTAGTTTTTCACTACATGATGTTGATTTAATAAGATATTTTTTCCTCAGCCATTAGAAAGTTTAATATTGACTTGACTTGGGGCGACAAATGTAAACACTTGGAGTTGACCCTCAGAAACTTGTGATTTGACTAAGAAAATGACTCACATTGCAGGGAAATTTAGCAGTTTGTTGAGATATTTCATTATGCAGATTTGTGATAGAATTGATGAAAAGAAACAGAACAACCCAATTTCATGAGTACCAAGAATATACAAGTACCATATCTTCCAAGTGAAGTAAGCATTTGCAAATTTGTTAAAATCAGATCACATTTTAAGTGTTATGGACAAACTATGGCAATTTAAACAAATGAACAGTGTTGCTTTGCTTTGAAGAAATGTTTAGTTGACTGGTTTGTACATGTGCACCCATTCATTATCATACGGTGATCCTGGGTGGGGTTCTGGGGACAAGAGATTAATCAAAGAATTTAATCTTTTTCAGGAAAATATCACAATCATTACCAAATAATACAATAGATTTTAGTGATCTTGTCCTTTAAAGTGGGGAAAAATTGTTTTCCTATCGTTTAAAAAAGATATGAAAGGATATTACCTACCTCAGGCTTTTAATTGTCCTGGTTTAGCTTAGAATTCTCTGAGCTCTCTACTCAAATGCTAAAGCATACGGCCTTTTTGTTTTCAGATGTGGTTGTGTGCTGGTTTTTGTAAGGTGTGTATCAAAAGTGTGGGGAAGAACATCCAGATAAGACATAGGATCTAAGTCATCCATAGATAATTGAAGTAACATAGGAATGATTTGAAACATCACTCGCTCTGCCAGTAAAACAGCTGGGAAGGATTTATAGCAATGAAGACATAAACCGAACTGCAATGACAGCCCTTGTTACATATGTAACACTTTACTAAATCTTACCATGTGTGACTGTTTGAGAGTGCTGTGTTCATGCGCTTGCTTTTTGTTTGCATTATGATTGTCTTGCTTCAGCTTTTAGAAAGAGCTGTCCACCTCCACACTGTGTAAGACTTGCATGATTTGCTCCTTGCAAGAAAGCCTTGTTGTTGGTTTTGTTGCTCAGCAACACATGTCCATGGTGGATGGAGCCTCTGAATGAGCACAAATGTGGAGCCTCAGATTACCCGTGTATGTTCAGAAATAGGTTCTTCATCTTTTACTAAGTTGTTATCAGGTCTGATCAAATCTTCCTCTATTGTTGAGAAATTTAGACAGGTTTTTTGGTCCAGTGTTGGTGCAACAAAGTAAAGATATTGTCTAGGAATAAAGTTTGTTCCTTTATTTAAATGCAGAAATACAATATTAACACTGTAGATGTTATGCTTAGATTACATCTGCTAGTAGAAATGAATATACTAAAACATCTGAAATAAGGTTCCTTTTTGTGATCTGACCATGTACTTTAACAGCTTTCGAATGCTTTCCTATAAAGTTTGGAAAATGATTAAAGCTGCATCTATCCTTTTCTTTTTCTTTATAGGGGTAGAAAAATGTTAATCAGATTAAATTCTTCATTTTATTTTCCTACGTAAGAATACAATTCTTCTGCTCGTCTATGAGGTTTTTACATTGATTTACATTGTTTGGACATGGATTTGCCAAATTCAAATGTTTTATATTTTTATTTATTTTACTTAAATTAAATCTTATTTCTTATATTTTGGTTTTTAACCAACCTTAAATTTAGGTTTAACTTGAGCTTTGGTTCTTAAACAGCTTCTGAGATGCTAAACAAAACACAAAAACATTTTTTATGCAAATAGTTTAAAGGTTTCATTATTTACAAAGTAATCTAACTTTAGTATGGAATGTCCAATTCTCCTTTTGACAAGTCTAATAGTATTTAAATGCCTGTCTTGCAAATGCAGAAATGTTGAAATTTGTGTTTAAAAAGGGTCATCTTTAATTTTCTAAAATCAGAAATCCTGTTTGTAAAAATAAGTATTGCACTATTATGGCATAAGGAATCAGTCAACAAAGTGTTAAGATCCATGGATGTTTGTTTTACAGTCCTCTTTGTGTTTTCTGTTAATTGTTTCTTAGTTGCTTATGATTGTTAGAAAACCCTTCCCATACTCGTTTTGTTTCTCTGTGGCCTTCTTTTGTGTTGCGAAAATCGTACATATATCGGCCCTTTTTCCAGGCAAAAAATGTTCTATGTTGTGACAAAGGCTAAACTTACCTTTTATTACTACTCTTACAACATAAACTAATCCAATGTAAAATTCAGAGCATACAATTTTTTAACCAAGACAAAAAAGCAGCATAAAAAATCTTTGAAAATATATAAATTTTGTAAATGACAGAACACTTTTAGGATTGCACCCCCTATGGATTAAATTTGGCTAAACCTGACCTCTAGGTGGCACTGGGATTCTCTACAATCCCTGGACATAAAATCAAAATCTCTATTCACTGATGCTAAATCAGTGAATATATATATATATATATATATATATACACACACACACAACGATATATATAAAGATACAGATATACATATATGTGAGTGTGAAGAAAGTGTTTTTTTGGGCCTAAACTTTAGGATAGGGAAGGTAGATTATAAATGGCTTTTTCTAAATGAAAAGAAGGGATGGAAGTGACGTTACCAATATATTTTCTTAACCAGCCAAGAATGAAATTTTTAATGCAGATATGTTAATATAGTGGACAAGTTATTGTGTAAAATTAGCTTCACCTACATTGTGCCTTTCTTTTTCTCACACTTATTCCTTCCATTTACACCCTGTCACACTATCTTGTTCAACTTTAATGGTGTTGAAAAAGTGACATCATAGGAAAACAATAATTTTACAAAATCTCTTAAATTTGTAACGAACTGTATTCTAATTCCCACATGATCACTGTAAAGTTCTGTATCCCGTCATGACACGGTAGTACACTGTGATCGATGGCATTTAAACATTGATGTCAAAACACGCCCACAAATCTGAAAATGAGCTACAACAACAGTTTCCCTTTATGTTTAATCAGGTATTTTACAAATCAAATTAAAATTGAAAAGCAGACACGACAGTTGTTAAAATGTTCCAGACAGTGTGTCTCATATTTGGACACAGGTTTTACAGAAAAGACAGCATTCATGGCAGGATAGAGAACAGTGTGACAGCAGCTAAAGGTTTTTTTCCTCCTAAAAATAACTGAACTCTAAGTTGTTTTGGACGATGAGATGCTTTAAAGGATTTATTCTTGCAATTCTGGTATTTCTTACTATCTGTCATGGTTTGTAACTATGCCAGTGGGAAAGTTGTTTGTGTGGGAGCAGCTGACTGACCTTTCCAAAATCTGAGCAAGGTTTGGCATAAGACTCCGAATTGAAAATGAGTCAATGTTTAGAATGTAGGGCACAAACAAAGAAAGGAGAATGTGAGATAACAGGCGAGGAAAGATTTCTTCCTAAAAAAGTGAAGCGCACCGAAAACAACACAAACGAAATATGGAAATGTGATTTTTGCGTTTCAACACAACATGCCAGAAATAATCTTTTTCTGATATCTTCACTACTTATTCTCACAATTATAGAAGATTGCCATGATGTTGGACAGATGTTGGACTCCTATCAGAAGACATTTTCAGGTCTATGTGTGTATCACGTGTGACCACTGATGGAGTTGAAGCTGACAACCTGCTTTTACGTACATCAGCCACCAAAGCAGAAAGGCTTGTTGAGCCAAGTTTGTGTGCAGGTGTGAAGTGGATGGCTGTTTGATTTGGGCTCCATTTTGATGTCATTCACTGTTTACGGTGCATTGACAGCAAACTATGCATTCAAAATCCGACCTTCCTGGAATCTGATTTTAATTATCTCCCAGAGGCTAAGGCTTAAGTTCAAGCTAAGGAGAAAATAGTCCCAAAGCACTTTGCTGCCATCACTATGCTTCACTGTAGGAATGGTATTTATTTGTAGATTAACTTTTTTTGGGTAATTTGTTTTCAAATATACCTTTAGAATCATGTCCAAATGTTTGGCCTTGGTTTCAGCAGACAAAACATTTCTCTTTGTGCTACAAGAAAACATTTGCTGACTGGTTTACAAAATCTCCTCAGGCTCATAATAAAGGACCACCAAGTCATCTGTAGTCAGAACTTGGCAAGAATTTCTGAAGCTCCATCAGTATTTCTGTTACTTCTTGGCAATCCAAGCTCACCCTATGATGTCACTGACGAATCATCTTTTTTGCACGTGACTGTGTCTATCCAAATTGTGCTAAATTTAAAAACAAAACAAACACATTTTAAACAATTAAAATATGTGGGAAAATATTCTATATTTTTCTTACTCTCATTTGAGAAAATGAAACTGTATGGACTCATTACAGGGAGTTAAATATTTGAATGTTTAATTTTAGTTTTAGTTTTTAGACATCATGGATTGCAGAGAACGAAAAACAAAAGTATAATATTCTGATTAGTTAATTATTTTAAAAATTACAGTGTATCACACCCAAAGTTACTCATAGAAAATTGACAGGATTAAAAAAGTGTGGTAGGAAAAGCTGGTAATTTGGGATAACTGCAGCCTTCAAAGAAAGTTCAGTTAAATTCCATTCAATAATTTACAAAGAGTAAACTGAGGCGGGAGGCAACATATTAAGAGCCACCCAACACAAACAAATCCTACACAATCAGCTGTAAATCTAACATTCCTCATGTCTCGCCACTCCTAAACCAAAGACAGTACAAAACGGTCTAACCTGGGCAATGGAGAAAACAGATTGCACAGACGAAGGTGGTTTATTTGTTGTTTGCCTAGAGGAAGAGTGGAGATGCACAGTCCACCCATACATTTACCAGTACATCTTCATTTACCAAGAAATTTTCTAAGTGCCTATTGTACCAACTTTGGATTCAGTTAAACCTCAGGCATGCCGTAGACTCATCTCCTTAATTCCACACAATAACAATGCGGTAACTGATAAAAAAAATCCCAAACAAGTATCGAGTTTTTACTTTTTAATTGACTTTATGCACTATTTAAATTTTGTGGGACATTGTTTTATATTTTCAATAAAATATTTGAAATATTTCACTACGTGCCATGAATGTGTGTAATACTATTTTCTCTTTCTGAAATAAGTGACAAAAAATTGTCATGAAAGGTTTTTGTCTATTTTCTCAGCTGTGCTTGAGATTAGTTACTAATTGTATAACACTTCTTAACAATTTTGAAAAAGAGATCCTTTGAGTTCACTTTTGCAAAATTTTTATTTTTCTTCATTTGTATTGGTAAAACAATTTGTGCATTTATTTACTTTTCCATTATGTATTGGTATTATATGTGCCCAATGCTTATAGGAAGAATCATTTGGAGAGTGGTTCAGTATACGACATTTACTGCTATTTAATACTCTTGTCAGATATTACTTGTCGTTATAGTGGAGTGAGAAGTTCTGAATGATACAGCTGCATTACTTCAAGATTTAATTTGTTACCCATTTTATTAGGATCAGTCCATCCTTTATGTCCCCAATTTACAAATCCGTTTTCTAACAATTTTAATATGCTGGAAATTAAAATCAGGCAGTGTGTATCCCACAGGGAAAGAAAGCTCCCCCACCTCCCCCTCCATCCGTGCTAACCCCAATCTCCCCAGGACCTAATTTATAAGACACACACTCTTGCACGCACACATGGAATAACCTTGTTGGGTCCTAATTATAATAGCACAGAGTCTCTGTTGAACATTGTGTTATTTGTCCGAACTAAACTGGCTCCCACAGGCATGTACCTGTGCCCCTTTTTTCTCTTTGGAGGATTATCCTTGTTTTTGGCAACTTTTATTCATTATCTAAATGAAAAGTAGAAGTAAAAGTAAGTGGTGGGAGGGCGCTGTAGAAGCAACTTGATATGTTTATTGTTTGTGAGGGTAAAAAGATTTAGATTTGGTGTTTTTCGTCCTCATACTGAGAAGTTCACGCCAGTAGGTAGGCTGCCATAGTTTTGGCATGCAGTTACTAAAATGTGTCTCTCTAGAGTTATTACTTTATGTTCAGATGCATCCAGAGGTGTGCTCTCCAGTTCCAAAGCTTTCTCTAAATAAACAAAGTTATTCCCCCCTCCCTGCACTTGCTGCTTCACACTGCCGGTCAGCTGAATGAAAAAAAAAAACGTAAACCTTTACCTTTTCTACAAACCACAAGACAAAGCCAAAAAACAACCACAAACCAAATTTGGTATTTAAAACAAAACAACTCTCCACCTTTTCCCCAAGTGGCTTTTTTGGGCTTAGATCTGGTGACTGAAGACGTACAGTGAGATTCTGGTCATGTCTAAGAGGATTTGAGACATAGTGAACCATCATGCTAGGAAACACCAGGAGAGGTTGGGTACATTGTGGTCATGAGGGATGGACATGGTCTATATTCAAACTCAGGAGGGTTATTATGAGTAATTATTCACTATAAACTAAATATTACGTTAGGTTAGCGTAAGCAGTTTTACCATGTGATAACATACATCCTGACTTGAAAAAAAGTTTCCAGCGCTCTTTTGCAAATGTCACTATAGACAGAAGAAACATTTTGGGCACATTTTGGGCGATTTTCCCGTGTTGCTGTAAAGCCATACATCCACTTTCCTCCCTTTGTAACTTAGTTGACCAAAAATTCTGATTTCAGTCTTTATCTTGTCAGAAACTTTATTTTGCGCTTCTACTCTTGGAAGCGCTTATTAACCAAAGGAGTGTGACAATCTTAACTGTCAGCCAATAAGAGTGATAAGCATTGCAAGTAACATTTCATTATGTTGTAGATTATTTTTTGAAATATTGATCAAAAAAGCAGATTAGATATCATTATTTTAAAAATGCATTCGAATATTTTTTTCTTACCTACAGCCTTAAGAGACAAATACATGCTAAACTGAACAGTCATGACAATACTACTTGGTCAGATAAATTTACTATTTTTAGAAGGATTTCCTACAATCCTGGTATTTTGTACAACTTTAGGATCCACTCTAACCTCAGAGGTTTAGTGTTCATTATTATAAGGACACCATAGTGAAAGTGAGTATAACCAGACTCTCTTTATATTTTACTTTTTATTATACTCTTAAATGTATCTACAAAACAAAGGATGGATTCTATCACTGCAATCAGTGTGTCCAAATTGGTGCTATGTAAATAAACTGTTCTTGTTCTTGTTTTGAGTGAAAGCAGTTTCCAAATATGTCAGAAAGAATTGCAACACTGGATGTAAGTTAAACATGTAACGTTATGCATCCTTGTTGTTCCGAGACAGCTGTGATCAACTATTTCCCTATGCATGTAGAGCTTGTAGCCTGTTTTGTTGCCGTCTTTCCCAGATCTGAGTAATGATCCACATGCTGGCCAGTGATGCACGGAGGAGCCGTGTTTCCTGCTGGCCTGTCACAGAAATCTGACAGCATCTAGGGTGCAGGGACAAACTGGAAAGGGTAGCCTGGAGCTCTCAATCACTTCCTCCCTGGCAGAGACGCCCGCAGGGAGCTGTCTCCCCTCTCTTTCATTTATCTTTTTCACTCCTTTCGCTCCATCCTTTGTCTCCTCCATTTCCAGAACTGCCTCATTTTGTTGCTTTTTCATCCTCTGCCTTCTTTACGATCTCGTTGTTCACTTTAAGACTGTCGAATCTGTCGCCACACACGTTTTCTCCGCTTGGTTATTTTCTGCCTAAATTTTTTAATCGTTGCAAGCAGTCGGCATTACTGGTTAGCTCAGTCCAGGTTCTTGATGAGGTTCAGGTTTCAGCTAACACACATCGGAGCTCATTACGCACTAAAATTTAACACACACGCACACGCGCACGCATACGCACACACATACACACAAACACACACATATATATATATATACATATATATATATATATATAAGGCTTCAAAAGTACCGCACTGTGGTGTGTTCTAAAATTAAAGGCAGGATTTTCTGAGCTGCCTGGAGAGTGAGACAGACGAGAAAGCAAGAAGGAGGCTTGCCTTCATTTAAGCTGTTCTGCACTGAGGCTTTTCAATTTGATTATGAGTTTCCATTTCATAGAGCCTGGATGCTGTGTGCTATTTAGAATAAAATTGAGCCATTGCTTAGCTGGACAAGCTGCCTCTGCGTCCCCTGTCTGGGGGCGTCATGGGGAGTCAAGGGCATGTTGGCCCACAATGCTTGTTTTACCACATTCTTTAGTTTTGTTCCAGTGAACATTCAAAAAAAAAAAAAAAAAA
>JAVLVB010000529.1:367844-380993 GCA_032876305.1 Orestias chungarensis
AAATGCTCTCTCAGTTGATTAGCAACAATTTTTTCAAGGATTTTAGATAAAAAAGGAAGATTAGATATGGGTCTGTAATTTATTAAGTTTTCTTGATCAAGAGAAGGTTTCTTAAGTAGGGGTTTTATTACAGCTACCTTAAGAGCCTCTGGTACATAACCATTCACTAATGACAGATTAATCATTTCCAAAATGGGGGCAACAATAACAGGAAATACTCCCCTAAACAATTTTGTCGGGACCGGATCCAATACACAAGTCGAATGCCCAGATGAAGAAAGTATTTTCGAAAGCTCAGAAGGCTCAACTGGAGCAAAACACTTCAAACAGAGATCAGGCTCCAGAGCCACATTCAGTACCTCATTGCTTACTGAGGTAGTAGTTATGTTTGGTAGGAGGCAATCAATTTTAGTTTTAATAGATTCAATTTTATCAATAAAGAATTCCATAAAGTCATTACTGCTAAGAGTTGGAGGAATGGGTGATATAACATAGTTCTCATTTCTCGTAAGTTTAGCAACTGTATTAAAAAGAAACCTAGGATTGTTCTTATTCTCCTCTATTAGTAAAGTAAAATATGCAGATCTAGCTTGGCGCAGTGTCCTTTTATACAGAAGTACGCCGTTTTTCCAGGATAAATAAGACTCCTCTAAAAGCGAAAACCGCCATTTTTTCTCCAATTTCCTGGTTTTTCCCTTCAAGATACGAAGTTCTGAATTAAAGTTAAAGTGAGACTGTCCTAATGGCTAAATTTAGCATCAGCATTGAAAATAAAACCTTGGAACTCGTAAAATATTTTAGCAAACAATTGTTGGTTTTCGAACAGTTATTTCCAATATAAATATCGTGCACATTAATATTGCAATGATGATAGTTTCATGATGTATTTCACATCCCTATGTAAAAATACTGTGTAAAGCATATTGACCCTAACCCAGTCGAAAATGTTTAAAACAATTTGAATTATAGACTACAATTCATGCCTTCTGGTCCAAAAATAGTGTCTAATCTCACAAACTGATTACTAGAAGAATGGCCAAAATGTACCATAAAGTGTCTTGTACAATTTGGGGAAAGGCAGAAAAGTTGAAGCTTTTATACCTTCAAAGATTGTGTAACACCATAAGAGACTCTGTTGATTTAGGAAGGGATGTCACTGAAGTTCATTTGTGTTTGAAGGCAGACAGGTGGTCATGGCAAGAATTAACTATTCATCACACTAACACAACACATAAACTCAAACACTCAATCTCTACAGCAAACGATGGCAGTGGCAGTATGATGATGTGAGAGTACTTCTCTGAAGCAGTTGTCTGAAGGTAAAATAAAGCATCCTGCATCCAGCCAATGCAATAGAGCTGGAACAGAGGAAAATTGCAGTATTGACATGTGCAAACTTGATCCAACCTTTCCAAACAGACTCTGTGCTGTGATGTAAAAAAAGCCACATTTTCTTAATAGTAACTGGCTTGTAAAGGGAAAAAAGGTGAAATATCCAAGGTGGTTAATAATTTTTAATAAGCACTATATATTTATTCTTTTTCAGTCTATAATATTAATGAAAAACTGCTCTATATGAGGTAGTCAACTCTTTCTTCTGCGTTTTGTTTTTGGTGGTACACTCCACAATAAAGTGCTTGTATGACAGGGAAATACCAAACATTAATCATTCATATCTGCATTTGTGCAAAGCACAGATTCAATTTTCTGCTCTCTATATGGTCAACTGTTGGTTGCATGGTTTTATTTATACATCTAAAGCTGTTCATTATTCATCTGTTTTTGAAAGTTTCTATTCTGATTTCATTTAGCCGTGTGAGGTCATGTGATGCCATCCTCAGAGAAAATAAATCTTTGAGAAGCTGAAACAGTAGTTTGTAAAACATTTTTTAAATCAGATTTCATAATTTAGTAAGCCTTATCTTTTAACAGAA
The DNA here is from genome assembly GCA_032876305.1 of Orestias chungarensis. NCBI lineage: Eukaryota > Metazoa > Chordata > Actinopteri > Cyprinodontiformes > Cyprinodontidae > Orestias > Orestias chungarensis. The sequence continues at coordinate 369,779 of JAVLVB010000529.1, forward strand.
AAAAAATTACTTACACCGTATGTCTATATATACTTAAAGTCTAACTGAACTTGGGTTTTTAGCAAAGAGAAAGTGAAAACACAGCTTAACTGTGTTCAAAGCTGGTAGAGGCAAACCCTAATGACATAAAGCTACAATACCAGTAAAAGAAGGTCTAGAAAGTATTGACTTAACAGGCCTGAATATGGAATATGGTTCCTATGTAACAAAATGTTAAGGAATTAAAATGGAATTGATTTTTACAAGGCATCGTTATATTGGTGCCCTCCAACAAAAGCCTCTTCTGTTTTATTCTGTGGTTCTTCTTAATAAAGAACCAAGTATTTATCTGTTTCTTCTCAGTTGCTCCTAAACCTCCTGCATTAGTGACCTATTTAAAGAATGAACCTGTGTGGGTGCATTATTTATTCTTGTTTCTTCTGTTTACAGACCCCAACTGAGCAGAAGAAACTGAGCCATGCTGGATCCAAGCCCTCCCTCTCCGAGAGCAGTGGCCGACTCCCTCAGATAGCCATGAACACCTGCAAGTACAATGGCGGAGTGGTAAGACCACTAGTAGGCAGCCTGGCGTCCTCGTCGAGGCGAAACCTCGCGGAGCTCGACTCGGAAACACAACCCCTGCAGACCCTCCACAGCTCCGGCTTGGAGGTGGTGGTGTCAAAGGGCAACGGCGGAGAGGAGAGTAAGGCGTCCAACGAGAGTCTCGTACGGGAGGGAAGTGGAGGCAGGGCTCCTCCAAAGAAGAACAAGGACATCGGCTACAGGCTTGGTCACCGGAGGGCACTGTTCGAGAAGCGAAAGCGACTCAGTGACTACGCACTCATCTTCGGGATGTTTGGGATTGTTGTCATGGTGACAGAGACAGAACTTTCATGGGGGGTTTACACTAAGGTAGGTTGTGTGTGAGCGATTGAGTCGGACCAAAGGGTTTCCGATCAATGTAATTTTTTGGTTAAATTGCAGTGGTCAGAATGGCGATTATTACTTATTTCTTACTGCAGTGAAATATAATGTTGCTAAATATACAGAGTGAAGATTATCTGTACTTAAACAGTATACTAAATAACTGGTCATTATCTTGGTTGAGGTAGCTTGGCCAAAGTGTGTTTAGTAGTGATATCAATTATTACCACATTGGTTCTGATTAGTTCCATAACTCATTAATGAAAGCTTTTAAATCTTCATCTTCAGTGTAAGACAATGTTAGGGGAAGACTTTGACATGTTCAAGTTTAGATGTTTCTGACCCTAAATTTACCAGAAGAACCCCTACAGCAAAAGAATGGATCCATAAAGTCAGGCTTTTCCAGAACCCTATTTTGTTCCTTTTTGTGTTTGAAGCACTGACTAAGTAACAAACATATAAAGATAAATAAATAAAGATAAATAATTAATAACTAAGCCTATCATAGTTTATATTTGTATGTTTTATTTACAACGCAGTTGCCATATCTAGGAATGTACTCTATGTTCTGCTATAAATATGGTGTCCCAGTGCCTTTTTATCTTCTTATTTAATTACTATGTAATGCTAATTCTGCATTACAATCTTTGAAGTCACTTTGCATATTCCACTTCTAATTTGTTTAGATTAGAGTTGTTTTATAATGTTAAAGTCCTCCTAGCCTCGCTTGGACAAACGTTTCACCTGAGGAACCTTTAATTATGCCAAATAACTGTGCGAAAACATCATCTACATTAGCTAACACATCAAATACATATTCCAAACTCAGTCTCCAGTGACATACAGTGTGCAATTGTATTCCAGGACATTGTCCTAAACATCCCCCCAGCTAACTTCTATGCTTCTTCAAAAAGGAAAATGTCCCTAGGCTTTTCAGAAGACATAAATTGAAGCAGCAGCTGTCTGGTTTTATGCCAGTGTAATGTTGCGGCTTCCAATACGCTAATGTTGCCTCAATATATCATAGTTATGCAAGTTAATCCTCTGCATTAATTATTCAGTTCTTTTTTTTAAAATGACCATGTAAGAATCTCTAGTGTTTGCATATAAATTTACATCGTGTGTTCTAACAGTTAAATACCACAAATTACCCTTGTTTTATTAATTGACGATTTATCAAAAGAAAGCAAAAAATAATTTTTAGCTGAGGAAAAAGTTAAGATACTCTCGTACTCAGAAGGCAGTCTAACTTATTTTGTAGAAAAACTTCTTCAACCAGTTTTTGAAATTCATCAGTATTAAATGGTAGAGAAAAGGTGAAATATTTGACATTTTTTTCAGTAACAGTAGTGTACACTGGCTTTGTTCACTGGATTACTGCTTACATATGTACCATTACTAACTAAGGTAACAGAAGAAAACAGCTGTCAGGGATAATGCTGGTAGTTTGTCCTTGCAGCTTTCCATGATGTGTCTTTTTAATTCAAAATTCATAACAATTGCACACGTACATTTGCACTCTTGCTTTAATACAGCTTAAATAAAGAAACAAACATCTATGAATTTTGGTTAATAGACTTTCTCAAATCATCATGCAACATTGTGTATTTTAGCAGTGAAGGAATGTTCATAATGCAAGTATTTGTTTTTTTATCCGAGCCAGAAGTAGCAAAATGGCTGAATGTATCAACAGTATTCAATATGATTTGGTAAGTCATTAATATTTTCAACTCCAAGTAATTTGCTAATAATGAACTGGTAGTTGAAGAAAATACACATATATACAAGAGTGTACATGAGAGTTAGGGGGAGTAATCCATAGTATGATTTATGGGAATCTAAAAAAATCAATACATTTGTTTTGATTGTTACTGAGTGGAGCTCAGCCTATTCATCAAGCTGACTTCAGCTGAAATGAAAATGACCAAAGTGGTCTTAGTAGAACACCTTGCGCCCACATCAGACCGCTAGCATGTTTTGTGGATGGTGCATTTTACCATCTCATATTGCAGAGTAGAAACTCGAGGCTCAGTTGAGGTTTCCTGAGCCCTGCAGGAGGAAAACTGGTAACAATAAGCACTGGGACTGAAAAATCCTTGAACCACTGGAAGGTGGATTAATTAGTTTATGTTATTTCACTGGGGATTTCTCAAAACAATTTCTAAATGTCTTGAGAACGTGTCACTGAACTGAAGGGGCACGGCAATCTAGTTGATGGCTAAAAATACATTTGGTTATATAGACCACTGAAGGACAGAGTAATATAGAGCTGCTCTGACTGTCATCACACTGCCGATTATGCGCAATATTTTCTCTCGTTTTTATCATTTTGTTCTTTGCGCTGTTATTATAAAAGCAATCTTATGACCATTAGGCTGATGTAGAGGGGGCCTTTTATACCAGGGCTGTTAAACTGATTTATCATCTGGCATTTAACCAACAAGGAGGTCTGACGACTACTGGTTCTCATTTCCAATATACACACATAAACTGCACTAGAGCTACAACGTCCAGATGGTATATTAATCACAAGAACTGCTCACACTGGCGGCCCTGTGATAATGTAAGCATTGGCTTCTCACTCCAGCCACTATGCAACAAGTCTCCCTACTGATGTCATGTTTTGATTTATCTGTACTTTCAAGTACGACGAACATTGTAAAGATAACAACAGATTGCACTTATACCTACAGTTGGATTTTTAAGCATCATCTTTTTGTGTAGAACTGCATTATCCACTTATAGTAACTGTGTATCCTTTGTGATGAATACTTTTGTTGCAGTTTTGCTTCAAGTGTTATACTTTTAGTTATGAATATTGTAAAAAAACTGAATATTTTATTTTTACAAATATTTATTTCGAAACCTTTAGTTAAATACGTGAAATGGACTATTGACTATGTCCATAGAGACTATTATTTAAAAGCCGTTATCTGTTATTCTGATCATCTTCTGTTACAAGCTAATAAAAACTAGAATATTTAACATTAAAAACGTTACATCAATGCAATAAAAAAGTTGGTATGTTAAAAGGCACTTAACGTCTGACAATGGGGCCAAATAATCCTGATTAAACAAATATAGCCAAAATCTTCCCGTTTAAAGTAATTAAGTATTACCAAAGTTATTTATGTTTGTTTAAAGACATTGGCTTGTGAAATATACTTTTTCAAGATTTTTTATTACTTTATACAAATTCATAATGGGCATAGAAAGTAGTTCTCCATTTCCATGGATCAAAATGCCACTCAGACAGTAAGAGGCTGTGATTCAAACAGCAACTAAGCCGTTTGCAAATGGACTCAGTGACAAAAACCTTGAATTTGAAAGATTTCTCATAATGTGCTTTATTTAACATTAAAATCAAAAAGGGGAATACAAGCCTGACAACACCTTTTCAGGGTGTCAAATACTGACCTTTTTCAGATTAGCCATATTACTCATACCGTTTGAATCAAATCACATAGTTTAAGAAGCCATGGAGTTATTTTTCTAAATATTTTGGCAATATTCTAATACTAACAGACAAAAAAAAATAGATGTTTTGTCTAATTTAAAGTCAGACCATAAGAAAATCTGTTTGTGTGAGTTTGTTTATGTAAATATTAACCATATATGTACGTTTTTAGTAGTGTGCACTCTGTACAAAAACACACTAAATGATTTTTACTTTTATATATTTTTTTTGTTCATGACATTTTACCAATTGATTAAAATTGTCTTTTATTTGTGTTTTCATTGCAGGAATCGTCATACTCATTTGCACTGAAATGCCTTATCAGCCTTTCCACTGTTATTTTGCTTGGTCTTATAATAATGTACCACGCTCGAGAAATCCAGGTGAGTCTGTCAGTAAAATATTCACCTCATCATGTTTCTGAAAATAAACTTGTGTTACTAAATAAGAGTTATTTATAAGATTAACTATAAAATAATATTAGTTTTTTTTCCTTTTCCTAAAAACATACTTTCCCTGTTTTGGATTTTAGTTGTTGCTCTGACCATGAATGGGGACTTTAGTTTCCTCTGGACCAAAAATGACGATGCTTTTGGATATGGGTTATTTTATGAATGACTGTGTACATCTGAGTTTGACTGATAGGTATCTGGACAAAAATGTAACATGCTTGTCACCTACTACCTGCTAGGAAAGTCACTGTTGGTCCAGTGGATGTAGAAAATGGATGGTTGCATTTTAAAGCAACAAGTAGGATTGTTATTTATCTCTTTATTGCCCTCTGGCTAGCTGCTGACATGACTGGGATGTAACTCACCTCTCACCCATTGACTGCTTTGATAGGGTCGTGTCCACCACTAAATCAACAGAAAAAATCTGACTGACAATGATGATAAGTTGCATGCAACAAAACTAGTGTTTATCAAGTGAAACATATAGAGGAAGATGCACATGGATGAAAGTCAAACAATACATTACTCTAAGGTACACTTTGTTTTTTTTCCAGCTGTTTATGGTCGACAATGGAGCAGATGATTGGAGGATAGCCATGACATATGAGCGAATCTTCTTCATTGTGCTGGAGCTTCTGGTGTGTGCCATTCACCCCATCCCAGGCCAGTATGTCTTCACTTGGACGGCACGGCTGGCCTTCACCTACACGCCGTCAGTGGCTGACGCTGACGTGGACATCATCCTCTCTATACCCATGTTCCTGAGACTCTACTTGATTGGCAGGGTCATGTTACTCCACAGTAAGCTTTTCACGGACGCCTCGTCCCGCAGTATCGGCGCCCTCAACAAGATCAACTTCAACACCCGCTTTGTCATGAAAACCCTCATGACCATCTGTCCGGGAACAGTGTTGCTGGTGTTCAGTATATCCTCCTGGATCATTGCTGCATGGACTGTGCGTGTCTGTGAGAGGTAAACACGGGGCTGTGAATAATGGATGTTGCTAGGTGCAAACCAACACACAAAATGGCTGATACGCAGTTGTGTTGTTTTGTGGGTTACTAGATGCCTTTCCTCCGTCCACGTTCGTACCTGTTTTGTCTCATTCTCGTCAGTGTTCTCTTGCTTTTTATCACTCACCTGCAGTGGTCCACATGGGTGAAATCATTAGCATATAAGTCACATGGAAACAAAGCTTACATGTTTGCAGGAAGGCATTCACTGGTTCGCCCACATACGCCAGCCTTGCTGAAGTGTTTAAAAACACCCTGACATCTGTCTCATTAGCTCAGCACTCGCTCCACAACTTCCCACTCCTTGTTTTAGATGAATCTTGCTATTTTAAATGGCTTGTCCATAATTCATGAGGGCTTAATTGTTTGTTTGCTGAATGGTTTGTTTTGGTAATGCAGAGCAGCCCACAGGAACCCCTAAACTGTTTTCCCCCCTCAAAGCTGAGCATCGTGGTCCGTCTTGGGAGGGGGGGTGTACGGGGAATCCCCCTGAAAAGGAAGAAAAGGAAGAAGAAAAACTGAAATCTTTCTGTTCCTTATTTTACATTTGCATTGGGAAATGAGACGCTAACGTCAGCTTTGATGTTTTATAGAATTTGTTGCAGGGTTGGTTTAGGAGATCTTACACATCAAATGATCGTTCTTGTTTATTTGTACCGGTTTGTATTGTTTCACAGTCTTGACCAGGTCCTGATCACAGATGCTAGTATCCTTCTAAAGCTCTTCCCGTGCTTTTAGTTTCCCTATCCTTCCCTCCTCTACCTCTCTCCTTACTTCGTCCCTGCTATTAACCATTCCCCTCTGCAAGCCTTAACCTCATTACTTTGAGCGGTCAGCAAGTAGTTTTTAACTCCGATTAAATTTTTGACGATAGGACCCTTGAAACTTATGATAACACATTGTTTTAAAGTAAATATACTTTAATTCTGTAAAAAAGTATGTGTTCCTTATAGGTTTCTTCTACTAAAATGTTTTATATCATCAACAAAAAGCTTATCTCAGTCAAATATAACTTGAGCAAATTACAAAATGCTGTTTCTTGAGTGCAAAAACTCAATATATCCAAACAAACATGGCTATAGGAGCAAATAAGACTATTGCTTTTGCCAAATTGCTAATTGAATGTAATGTTTTTGGCTCACTTTCCCTCCAAAGCTTCATCACTGCCGACCCTGTGGAAACCCAAAGTGTCATTTATCAGTCTGGAAAGGGTTATGAAGCAGTTTTTAAGGCTTTTGGACTCCAGAATCAAAAGTAGCTTTATTGCCAAGTACGTTATTAGACATACACAGAATTATTTTTGGCATAGTTACACAGAGACAGTCATATGCATTAGGTAAGAGGAGGAGGACATTTTTTTAAAACTTTATACTTAGCAGGATACAGTTTGAGATGCAAAAAACCTCTGCACAAGAAATCAAAAAAAAACATCTAGCAATAAGACAGCATGTGTTTGTGTGTAAGTTTGTAAGCTGCCATATCCTTGTCCGATAGGATCTTTTCAAACGGTCCATTCGGTTCAGAGCAGTTCAACAGATGTCCACAGGAAAGGGAGGGGTGCAGAGAGGACAGAGAATCTTGTTTGCATAACTTCCAGGAAAAGTTGAATATAGCTGGCCATCGAGGGAGCCAGATTCAGAAAAACAATGATTGTTTGGTTCAGGCCGACTCTTAGCTTTCCTTCTGCCTTGAGACTCTTGCTGGTGCTTCTCAATGGCGAATTCCAAGCAGCCAAATTCCAGGCATTTCCACCAATCCGAGAACAACTTACTTCAAGATTTATCTCATTTTTCCAAACCCAAGAACCGCAACCAGCCTGCGATTCTGTTCCACGATCACATCCATTTTGCAGTTTTGCTTACATAACATCTCAGTCAAAGTGTTGACCGCTCTGCAAATTCCTTAACCTAAGCCGGACAGCATCACAATGGCCAGGAAGGCTGCTGACATTTTCGACATTTCTCTGTATGCCACGTAACCACCAACTCCAAAAAGCAAAAATTATGTTATCAAACATTCAATTGTGTATGAATCTTCAACATCTTCCACCTGTGCCTGGAGCCCATTGTGTATGTCCCGTCTAGACAAGAGGGTTTCCCTTTACCCTTCCTTTCCGTGGAGAAAATGTTCTCAATTGCTTCGAGAGACCAGCTGACCAGATCCTTATTTTACAATTTGGAAGATATGCAAAGCTAAAAAAAGAAATAAAAAGACACAAAACTCTGAGCTAAGGCAGGGCAGATAAGTGGAGGAAAGGAGAAAGAGAAAAAGCATCCACTTTCAATATGAGCAGTACACCTCCAGTAAACCATAGTGAGAAAGATTATGCATAAATGGTGAAAACATGGAACATATGGAAACCTTACCTGAAGTAGCTGGCATACTAAAAGATTGCATTCATGACAGATGCTTGGCTGCAAAATAAACATCATGATGATACAAAAGACCTGTCAGGAAATTATTAGGAATGACAAGACAAAAGTGGAATTATTTTGAATGGTTCAACTAGTTACATCTATCATAGTGTTACCAGAAAAAGAACATCCTATCATTTGTTCATGAGTGGTGGTAGTATGATGCTCAGCAAACAGATTTTTTCAGCACCTGGACAGTTAGCTGTAACTAATGAAGCTATCAGCATCTTAGCCAAAGAATAAGCAGGAGAATGTCTGGCCTACAGTGTGTTACATTAAGCTCAACAGCACCTCATTTATTCACCAGGATTATGTTCCTAAACACACAAGCAAGTAAAAATCTGCATTGCTCAGAAAGCTTTGTTTTCAGCAAAGCAAAAACATATCATATAAACCTAAATCCAACTGAGATACAGTAACATGACCCAAACTCTGGATGTATCATATATCATATCCTTGAAAAAAGTTGTTCAAACCAAAGGTAAAACAAATGGCTATAAGGGTCAAAGGTCAATTAATATTTCTCTCTGGGCCAAGTTGGTTTGGATATGTGATGCACTTTATAAATGTAGTAATTGTTTTAAAGCTGCATTTTGTTATTTATTCATGTTATCCTCATCTAAGAAAAAAATGTCTTCTGTAATCAGGTAAATACGAAACAAATCTATTCACGGGCAAATACGTTTTTCACAATACTGTAAATAGATTAATATCACCAAAACTAATGAGTATTATAATATTATAATTTGATGATATTCATGTATTTTGTTCTTGAGTCAGCTGGGGGCTTTGTTCTATAACTTTAATTAACTGCCATTATTCAGTACCTGGACAGGCACTTTGTTATTCAAGGATTCATTCTGCAGAACCTAGGATTTAAGAAACTAAAAAAATAAATAACTGACCAAACGGGCTGGTCGATATAGCAACCTGTAAATTCATAGTTATATATATTGAAATATGTATTCTGCAAAACTTGTCATGGCTATTTTAACATAGTATAGGTTTTAACTGCTGCTCTGTTGGGATATTTGTTCATTTAAGCTGTGGATTTTTGCAGCTCCCCCAGAGTTGCCATGGGCCTTTGCCGTTTTTTCTCATTGATGCTCTCCTTGTCCAGCTCGGGAGTTTAGGTAGAGAGCCATCCCTTGGTACGTTTGCAGCTTTGGCTTACTATTAGCAAAATAGATTTTTTGTAATAAAGCTTGTTGTGTAAATGTTCCTCCCCAGTCCATCCTGTTATACTGATTAAAACAAAGGATACCGTCAGTTCTTTCGCTGTGACGGAAATATTCTTTGACATGGTCCAATTTCTCCTAAATTTCTTTGTTTTTTCTGTATTTTTGAAATTATGTCCTTCATGTTTTGTAGTCTAAAGATGAGATTACCATAACTGTCAGGTCCCTGAGCTCAGGCGCTTGTCAATCTCTCATACACCCAATAACTTAATATCATCTGTGTATTTCTGCAGATGAGAGGACTCTTGACTTTTATTTAAGTCTGATTTGTATAGAGGAAAAATACTTACACAATAAAACAGACTTGTATCAAATGCAATGAAGTGGTTTATACACTTTCTCAGTTTAGCCAATAAAATTCAACCTAGGACATTTATGTTGTGTGATACGATGCCAAAAAGGCTGAAGTTGTTAACTACAGATCAATATGATTTCATAGGTACTGTAATGATGGAGCAAGTCTGAAGCACCATAATCTTCTGAGTTAGGGCAAACTTAAAGAGGTAATGGAAGAACACCGAACTCTTCTGTTGAGCATTCAGTTTTTTTTCAGGTTAAATCTTTCTCGGGACTCCTAGACATCCATAGGGGTTGCAGAAGTTAACGAGGTGCCACCCTTACCTGATGACACTGAAAACCACAGTTAAGCAGTTGTTCTAAGCACGTCTAAGAAAGAAGTAGACTGAGGATAATCAGAGTTACTTTGTAAACTGAAGCTATTGAAGAAGGTGTTTAGTTCATTGGAGCTATTCGGAAATCACATGATTTCATCTTCTTAGTATATCTAAGGCCCTTGATATTCCCTTGAATTTGAGTCGTTTTTGTAGACAACTCAGTAATTTCTCCAGCTTCGTCATTGAAGTCTGTTTTTTCTTATTCACTTATTCTGTCAAATCACCGGAGTTTTAATTATTGTTACTCATAGTGTCCATACCAGTCTGTACCCTTTAAACATCCCAGGAGATTTTCTTGAGGTTTCAATGACCACTTAAAGTTAGTTTGGACACAGGATCCCGTAGGACATTGTATATAAATACCTAATGAATACCAGAATCTGTTTTGCCTTACCAAGAGCAGGTCAGGCACAGGAGTTCAATTTTTTTTTGCTTTTTATTTTTATTTTTTATTCTAGTGGGAAACTCTTTAAATTGTTAACTGGTGAGAGGAATAATTAAAAACTGGAGATATCACCATATGGGGTGACACCACATCCTCTGCAGCTTAACAACAACTACGTTGATAATTTGCTATGCAATGTTGGCAACAGCTTTCTGCAGTATCTGTACCCCTACATAAAAAAGATGGGTGAAGTCCCCTCAAAGAGTTTTCACCAGTTTTTCCATTTTATTTATAAATTTAAAAAAACAAATAGAAATTTATGTTTCAGTCTATATCGTCCAGCCCTACCTTGCAATCCTTCTTTTAACTGTGTCACCAAAAGTGAGGTCAGACATTCAAGCTATAAGAAATGATATTTGAGAAGCAGAGAGGTTCCAAAAATGCAGAAAAAGCATTGGTTTCACAATGCAATCATACATACTACAAGAGCACACTTACAAACAACTGGGCATGTCATGGCCTTGTTTATTTTATTTACCAGAAAAGAAAAATGGCCAGAGCTGTGTATGTATGTGTTTTTGTGTTACTATGAATGAGGGTAAGCATGCATGTGTGGCTTTATGTGTGTGTGTGTGTGTGTGTGTGTGTGTGTGTGTGTGTGTGTGTGTGTGTGTGTGT
>JAVLVB010000529.1:381093-404205 GCA_032876305.1 Orestias chungarensis
ATTTTCTTCACTGAGCTGGCGCCACTGCTGCCCTGACTAGGAGGGTGGGGTTATTAGAGGAGAATAGGGGCCAACCTTATAAAAAACACTAACTTGCAAAACTAGAAGACCAAAGAGGAATTGGGAAGACTCAGTAGAAAGGAACAATATGAGATTATTCCTCTTCTAAAAAGACAGATTTGACTGGCTCTAGAATCCCAGCAGAGGTGAAATGTGAGCAGCCCTTTGAAGCAAGCGTCTCTTTGCTAACTGTTGTGAATGAAGCCAGAGGACCTGAAGGAGAAGGGTATTCGGATTTAAAGCAAAAGCACTCCTTTATGTCACCTTCAGAGGTCTGCAAGAGGGCAATTTGTCTTTGTACATTTTGTCTCTCTTTCTTGTCTTAAGAAATTTGTATAGAACCGTATGATACAAATACCTTCTGGTAGCAACTGCAACGATTTTTGAGGAGAAAAACCCATTCTGTTCTTTTTCCTCACACATTATCATCTCATTATGTGTCTCCCTCACACAAAATGGATTAAATAGTGGTCTAATGGATTTTCAAACACATTTGTTGCTCCTACCCAACATATACTTACAGTAGGCAGAAGAAAAACCTATCTAGAAATTGTTTGTTGAAACAGAGCAGTTAGCAAGAAGTTAGTATTGTAGTGGATGTTATTTTCATTGGTTTGTGTGGCCCTTGTTTGTGCAGTGTGGTTTATAGACTTAAGGTTGCAGTGTTACAGTTTGAAGTAATAAGGGTGGACTTTACTTTACATTGCGAGTTACCTCTGTGAACACCACAGTTAAATGGTAGACTCTTCACAATGTGATCACTACTGTCCTTGTTTTTTTTCACTGCTCCATGAGCCAAATGTCGCTTCCCCTTCCTCATCTCCATCAGTAAACATAAAAAAACAGCATGAGAGTTTTCTTGTTTACTGCCCAATTCCATTACTTTAAATAAAACTGAAAAGAAGAGGCGCTTGTTTTCTAAAAGTGCTTTGTGTGACTTGCATCCTCTTTCAAATGCATTGAGGCACCGTCACATTGTTTATTATGCTGTGTTTATGAAATGGCAGTATGCTGTGAAACTGGACGAACACTGAGTCTATCTGGAAAATGCTTAGATGGGGTTAATGAAAGTCACACATCCGGGTTAATTAAGCGGGATGGAGAAGTAAAGGGAGTCTGGAGATGGGGAAAATGCTAAATCTACTGTGAATAGATTTAACAGTGTCCATAGACCCTTCTTTCTTCCTTGCTAATTCGTAGCTTTTCACATACCTCATCTACACTGTTTTGGCTTTAACCTCCAAACCAAAAACCTCAATCCCTCTCTCCCATACCCCTCATTGATTTACTGATTTACACATCCCCTACTCTATTCATCTAATGTGGCCTAATCTGCTGTTTTCCCTCATTCTTTCAATTCTGATCTTGTCCCTTTACCGTCCCAACTCACTTCAAACAGCTGCATGTATGCCTGGCGTGCCTTTCACTCACCCAATTTTCTTTCCTTTCTTGTTTCAACTATTTTATCTTAAACAAAACACTGTATTTCCATGTCTCAACTGGTTTTCTGCCAATGAGAAATGTAAGGATTATCAAAGATAAGCTCTCCCAAAGTTCAGCAGACTTGACAAGAATTTGAATTAAAAAAATGGGTCCAAGTAGAGTAATCAGTCGAAAAGACTCTCCAAACGAGGGCTTTCCTGAGTCAGCTGGAGTAAACCCCACTGCATTTACTCATGATCCAGACTTGCTTTGTAGCTTCCTTCTCAACATTCCAGCTCCTAGTTAACGAGAAGCATCAATGTCCAAGTCAGAGATGATATTTGAATGGGCTGTTACCTCCACAACGTGTGTTAAATTGAAATTGTCGGCAAGTCTGCACCACGTGGTCATGTGTGTAATCTGTAATCCATCAAAATAATGAATAGCATTCATGTTTTCCCATCACGATATCAAAAATTGGTTAGTGACAGTAAATATTCTGTTAATGCAACACCAAATGTTTGACTTCAAGACTACATCAACAAGCAACCCCAAAATACTAACAGGTGCAAGTTCCCTACCAGATACAGGATTTAAGCAAAACGTCAACTTTGCTTTCAAGCACTCCAGAATCTAAATCATAGATATGGAACTACAGCATATTTCATGAATTGATGTTTATGATAACTTTAAACAGCCACATTGCAATGGTACTGGTAATGGAGTGGAGTTGTAGTGTTTCACTGAAGCCCTGATTGTGCAGTAAATATTGCTGGGATTGCAGTTGCAGTTAAATTTGGCCACACTATGGGGATTTTGTTGTGTTTTGAGCTAAAACATCTGTAAAAGAAAAGTCTTAGTTCTGTTAACATTGAAGACATACGTATAGAGATTAAGGAGCTTATGACTAAAGCCTCATATCTAATTGCCAGGGATATTGAAGAAAACAGTCACAGAAAAGAAAACATGGACTGGCAAGAGAAAAAATGACAACACACAGAAATATATTTATTGACATGAGCAGCATTGTTTCACTTTACTTGTGTTGTTAATGTAGGACTAGTGTAAAATTTCAAAAAAGTGAAAGATAATTTTTCCTTCATGTTCCACCAGCAACTAACAGACGGGAAATCAGGATGCATCTAAATATAAGCCAATGCTAACCCTCTACTTTAGCTTCTTTCACTTTTCCAACAACAGCTGCCAAACAACAAATACTTGCCTCTTAAGGCGATTAATAGTTCTGCCAGAGGAACATATTAGGTACAATTCTAGGTTTATTAAAGCAGCAATAAGGAAGTTTCAGGTTTGGTGGATTTTGGTGGCCAGTGTTAACAAAAGCGGTAGGGTTTTGCCTGAAGAAGACTCCATTTCCCAAGAGGACTTGAACATAGCATTTTTTTTTCCAGAATCCTTTTTCCCCTTTTCCATCGTAGGGAGTACTGTGTGGAGAATTTTTAGCAAATAGATTAAATGAATCCAATGTGTGGTAATACAGTATCAGTGAAGTGCTGTTAATGCATTCTACAAGCAGGTTTATATTTTATTTCCCTATTCATCAAATATAATATCAAAGTTGGAATGATCCTACGAGCAAGAGTGCTGGATCAAATGTTGCCTACACAATTCATTCAAATATAATGGAGTACAAGAATAAGGTACAATAGGGCTGCAAACCCAGTGCAGTGACTGTTGAGACAAAGATTACACTAGTTTATTTAAAAAAAGATACTATTTCTGACAATGTTTAATTGAATTGGGCTCTAAATATTGCTCTAATGGTGTCAACACCCAATAAATCCAGCAACAAAATCTCTGTTAAGGGTTTCTTCCTTTAATGAATTGTCAAGTTGGAACTGCGTGTGCATGAGAGCATAGAAAGGTAAATATCACCTTCCTATTTCAGTCAAACAAAGGAAGGATAATTTTAAAACAACTTTTAACGACACTTATTATAAACCAGGACAATTAGCCCTGTTAGCATTGCTAGATTTAACAGCAGCTCCTGAGTATGATTTCAAAATGAATGTTTTACTGCCAACATTCCTAAATGAGTTATGCTTCATTGCAGCTGAGAGTAGAAACAATAAATAAATCAAACTGTTTTGTATTTTCCAGTTAGTTTCCCCCTGTCTTCTAGAGCTCCTTGTTGTGCATTTAAGCTGTGTTTAACGTGTTTAAGCTTTGAATAATCTGTCTATTGTAAAAAATGACTACTAATATTTATTTACATAAGGTTTATGAGAATGACAATGACAATGATAAAAAAAAAATTATTCGTTGAGAGCTGAGACATCCACAGCAAATTAAAATTCTCTTCAGAAACGTAGGAACTATAAAGTCTGGAGCATTGGATAAATCAATATCCAATCCAAGAATCAGATCAACATCTGGTCAGTCAGTTCTCTATGCAGAAATATTTAAAAGTGGCTGAACTGCAGTCACATCTTTGACCTTGAATGCTTCTATAAATTTAGTATTGTCTTAAAGCTAAAAATAAATCCTGTGTTCACTTGGCACTGTCCATAGTCTGACCCTAAACATAATCAGAACTTTATAAAAAAAACTACTGCACCTCATACAGAATTTGAGATTTCTAAAACCATGTCACCATGTGGAATGTCTATCGAGCAAAGAAAACTGGGAATTTAAACTTTTTCCAAAAGCTCTTGTCCTGGTTAAACGTTGGTTAAATGGGCACAATATTGTTAATCATCTTCTCTGGTAAATTGGTTTTATTGTTACACTCCTCTTCTCCAACCATCTTAGATGCTGCTGCTGCAAACTTACCATGAAACGTGATATGTAGTAAAATATCAAAAAGTTTAAAAAGCCGCAAAAACTGACGCTCTATCACGCATATATTAATATTGAATGTTGTTACGATTGGATTGGGACCACATCAAACTTGAAAAAGGTAGGTTAATTAGGTGCCTGCAAAAATTATATTATATTTAAGATGTCTTGGCAAAAAAAAAAAGACAAAACCATAAAAATGTCACTTTGATATTGATGCCGTTGCAGGTATAAATTATTTAATTGAAACGAGCTAAAACAAATTACAAAGCAAAGAGAAGAGAAGAGGGTATATTATGTAACATTGTATTTTCTCCACTATATGTGAGCCATTTCTGTATGCAGAGCAAACTTGTAAAAAGCTTGACATGAGTCTGAGATACCTTTGGTATCCATTGTTACTCATTACAGTTACTTATTATATTTTTGTGTTTACATGTATAAATGCAGCTGCAGCTGCTTGCTTGTCTGCTCTAAACAGTAGTTGTGTGAAACAAGTTGTTTGTTTGCTGTTTTTGATTTGGATCATTCTTGCTGTCATTCTAACTTAGTTAAGTAACTCAGACTGAAAGCTTCCACAGAGCACGTGACACATTTTCTCGTAAGTAATTTGTGATCTTGTGGAGTTGTTGACTGGCAGTGGAAAGACAAACAAAACAAGTATATTCACAATAATACTGCTTCAAAATTATAATGAAAGTATTCAAAATCTTCTTTACGTTTCTATGAGTTTAGTCTCTCAGCCACTAAAATAAAAATCAAATGTGGACGTCAGGACAAATTAAACTGGACAGCTGTAGCTACCATCTAAATATTGAATCAAATTAGTCCCTGATAGAGATTTTTCATACAGTAACTTTATGATGCTGACCAACAATTGCATATTTTTAGCAGCTTTACTGACAAAGACTAGTAAAACTTATAGGTTCAGTCATGGTGATCATCTTGTGGATTGGTAATTCAGTGATATCCGATTTTTATTTAAAACATGAATTCAAATTATTTGTGAAAACCCCCTCACTTCACTGACTTGACCCACAATCGACTGACATTTTCAAAGCAACCTAACCAGGAGCCTTGTTTATTTTGCTTTCCACTGAATGATTATGCCCACAGAAATAAGGAAGACATTAGATGTTAGCTTCTCCTGTAATGCTAAGATGCTTGCAGTGAGTGTTGCTACATATTAGGGTATGTTTGATTTTTTAACTATGAAAATAGGCAGCTATAAGTCATTTTAGATCTTCATAGTCAACTGTTTAACATACATTTGTTGGTCATAAGATCTTGACATTATTTAACTTAAACCTTAGATTAACCAGGCCATGTTAAAGGGGGAAAATAATTCTCAAAAACAAAAACAAAAAAACTAATAAAAAACACCACTGTCTGAACTTAACAGATGATTCCATCTTGGTTAAGAAGTTTTGACTCAATGTTCACTTCCCTACAGTGTAAAGGTATTCTTTAGCCTACTGCGGCCTCTGGGTATAACAATAACTGATGTCTGGACTTTGATGAGGCAGCTCTAAGATCTTAATTCTTAATTTATTTTTCCAAATCTTTGTGTCCTCTGAAATTACATCACCATCATTAAACTTTGTTTGTTAAGAGTCCAGACAGTGTTAATTGTTCTTGCTGTTATTTTAGGACCACTGAGCACACAACAGTTAGATCTTAGAGTTTGTAATTAATGGTACACGTCTGGAGAACAGACTTTCGAATTTGTATTCTTTCCCATCACGATTGGAGTAGTTGTGTCACAGGGACATATCTGTAAACAGAGAGTCCATAGAATGAGCAAAGGTCACCAAGCACAGAGGATGGATGGATGAGTTTAACAAGATGGCCTAAACTGGCAGACACCTGATAGGCATTGTATCTTAGGTACGCTTGAGGCTGGCTGTTGGTATCATGCAGGTATCTGTCATGTGGGGTGTGCACTGGGTGTGCACGACATATGAAGTTTGTGGACACCAATTGGGCCTCTGTGACATCTGCATCCCCCAAATGCCACATTTTGTCCACCCAGTGTCATGTATACCTGTGTAATATGACCCCTTTTAAACTTCATCTAAGAGGTGTTCTGAATTTACCAATTCATAGCCAAACCACTAACATCATACCTCATTCCTTCTGGGTATTATCAAATTGGAAATTTACCTTCATGAAAATGAAATACATTTAGTTTCTTATAAGCAAGCAAAACCATACCCATTAATTATCTAAAAAGCCTCTTAATGAAATTTACCCTCACTAATTTTAGTGATGGCATCTATACAAGCTTTTCCATTTAGTCTTAAACTCCGTCGGTCTTTAAATTAATAGTTTGTGTCAGAGTGTGCATGCTGGGAAACACCTCTTTATGACTAAACCTTGTAGGATTTACTGTAATAGTGTATGACTTATAGAACCCTCCACTTTTTGGCAACTCTTGTAAATAGCTTCTTTCATTGTAGTAACAGGATCTCAAGATGAAATCATTTAACATTTGCTCAGTGAGGGAAAAAAGTGATGATGATGCAACAGTTTTTTTTTAAATCAACTTCGCCATACTTTTAGTTTTTTTGCAGGCAACTTTTACTAAAAGGACAGCACTAGGTTGGAACATACATAGGTTCCAATTTCCAATCCAGTCGCTTTCTTTCACATGTCAATGTGACTTAACCCCATGCCTACCAATGGCTTCAGTGTAAATTGCTTTGAGTGGTCAGTATGATTGGAAAGTTAGGTCCACCTACCATCTGACCAAACGACATAAAGTCAGTGTAGTTTAGCAAACTTTAGTAGACAAACCTTTAATACTCTTATTTATATATATATATAATGCATTCAGCTGAAAGCCTATACAGAGGCTATAATTACCTTATTGAAGGGCTTTTAAGAAGTAGGCTGAAGATAGGCTAAAGTGTAGATTTTTTTTTTTAAGAAATCTGAAACGTGCTTTTCCTTTTCCTCTAGTATCCAAGTTTCACTATTTATCATGTGTTTTATACAGCTAAGGATCACTAATCCTTGTTGTTGCACTTCATATAATATGCCCTGAGACCAATTCAGTCAAAGTGGGGAACAAACTGTAGGTTCCTAACATATGTGTTGCTTTGTAATAGGTTTAAAGTGGTGCCAGCTCTTCTCCATGCTACCCAAAAACCTAACACAGTATATTGAGAGCTTTTAAATATTTTTTATTTAATCCCCCCTGTCTCCAGAATATTACGTTGTTGTTTTTTTACAGAGAAAAGAGCAGAGACATCGAGTTAGTGCTAATGATAAAATATAAAGCAATGACTCCTTTAGAATTTCTTTAAGTGTACTTATGGGTTATGTTTACTTCAGAAAGAAGCCCACTGTGCTGCACTGTGTTCACTAAGTTAAAAAATGCGGCACATTTCTGCCTGCACTGAAGACATGACTCATTCTCTGCACGCCTTTATGCCAGGATGAATGAAGTTTGCATACTAGTCATTTGTAATTATAGTATTTAGCCATATGACCAATCTTATGCCCCTGGCAAGTTATCAAAGGCCAGCTGGTGAAGTGTTGGAATGCAGGTAAAAGACACAGAGGTGTCAAATTTAGAGAACATCTTCACTCCATGTTTTACAAATGAGAGCCTGCCTATAAAGAAGCTTTATTATCCTTCCCAATGCTACATTATGGACCCTCAGTTTTCCCTTTGCAGACCTGCTCTCAATATACTGGCTTTGAAGCATGCAGGATGCAAACAACCTATAGCTGCATGATACAATACGGACTGCTTTTGTGCATGTCATTAAACACTAGAATCCTACAAACCACACACTTCTGTGGGACAAAACCGCTCACAGCTATTCTTTCCCCCTGACTTCAAGCATGAGCGTGAACACGAGGAGTGGGAGTTATATGCACCACAAAAAGCATGAGAAGATGATTAAGAATATTTGATAGCAATGAACTGTCTTGGAGGAGAAAACATGTTAGACATGTTGACGGATAAACTTCACATAGATTGAATTTGATTGGCTGATCAGAAATGTTCTTGAGTAAAGCTTGTACCAAAAGAGGTACTGATTAGAACTTGTTATATTTCTGATATACAGACTCCAACATGTTGCAACAAATACAAAATTATTTCAGTTCACATTTGAAACTACATGTGATGTAGGTGATCAGCGGGGATAGCTGGTGTGTTTTTCCTAGGAGATATAGATATATGTCTGCATTAATAGTTAACTTTCCGTAAAGTTGCTAACATTCCAAAGTTTAGCATTTACCATAATGAGAACAAGTGAAAAGATTAAAAAGAAATAAAGAAGTTTATTGCTCTACGTCTGGCCTTCCTGTTATCTTCTTGAAGTGTCGCTGTCTCTCACTCCCTGAGTGATCTTTACATTTTTGTTTGAGTCTTTGCTTCTACTGAAGTGTTTGCTCCCATTAACAGTGTATATTTTGACATTGTTTGTTAATAGGGTAATCTTGTATTAATTAGGTGTGGTGGGCTTATTTAGGTCATCTGTCCCTATCTTGCAAATTTACCTATACGTTTTTTTCACAATGTTTATTAAATATTATTTTGGGAGTTAAAAAAATCTACTCTCCAAACTTCTCCAAGACAGTCCACTGGATATATTTAAGCAAGTTAAACCAAGGTGCACAAGCATATTTGCCTCTATAACAGACTTTTGCATTGCTGCAAAAGGTATTGGAATGCCACCCTCAACCTTGGGCCTCTACAGTTTTTGATTTTTTTTGTACAAGTAATTTTTCATACACTTTGTTGGGCTTTGGTTTGACATTTCAAGCATTGCTTAGAGCTACTTTAATGTTTGCTGTGATCATTTGTATGTTTGGAGCTTTTTTTTGAGCAGTGTGATATCTGATGGAACATTTGACACACACTGTGACCAATTAGTCAACCGTTTGATTAAGTGCAACATTATTACCATTTTTATGCTCTGATATGTATTTGTTTATTTGCATTAATCATGAGTTTGAATTGAGGTGTTTCACTGTTTGCCGTAACAACTGATAAAAAAGGTACTCCTTCTTTGACATTTGGGAAAGTTTTATAAATCCTCATTTTCATGGTATTGTTTAAAAAGATTTTGAACCACTACCATTTCTTTAAGTGTCCCTCGTCATTTGTTTTCTCAAACATTTATTTTAGTCTTTTAAATCACTAAACATGTTTTTGTTAAAATGTGACTCTGAAATAAGTATGGCAAATTGTAAATAGAAAAACCAAATATGTCTTTTTCCTTTCCATTTGTGATGTTAGTGGCTTTGTCCAGAAATCAATTTTCTATGTCTAAAAATCAGTAAGTTCTTGTGCCAAACCAGTGTAAAGTCTTGCCTTAGACAAAATGTAAAAATGTAAACCACTTCTTAAACAACTAACTCCAGTACGAAAAACTCTTTCACTAGCGACTAGAAACACAAACTCTTTCAAAAACAGTGAGTTCTGTGAATAAGCCTTATGCCTGTATACCATTTTCTGAAGTTGTACAGAAAATCAACATTGACAGCAGATCAATCCAACAAGACTTTTTCTGGTTCGGTAATGTCTTGATAGCAAGCTGATAATGTTGCTGTGCAAAACAACAACTCAATGTTTTTTTTAAAGAACCTGTTGTTCGTGTGGGTTATTTTCCATAGGAGATGGAAGTCTGTTGAATGGTGTCTGTTTGCTAGTTGCAAACAAGCAACTCGACTATTGTTGGTAACAGAAGCCAATAACAAATGAAGCAACAACAAATCCAACATGATTCAAAAGTGGAAATAAGTTTAGTTTATTACTGCAGCTATCACCACACACAGGCAGTAATTAATGCAAGACAATGACAGGTCCAGAGTTGACATGATATATTGTTTAAGAGTTCTGACAGTACGCCCCAAGCATCCGGTGTGCTGTCACGTGATCATTCCCTATACACACATCAGCCATGTTAAGATTTGAGGCAGGGAGTTGGTAAGGAACGCATAACATTGTAATTTCAAATTCTAACTTTAAAAAAGTGGTTTTAGACTGAACCATAACAACTGGTCTTGGTTTAGCACAAGAACTTTGATCTGAAAACCTCACAAACTACTAACTTGTCAGTTTGAAGTGCACCAAACTGTATTTCAACACACAGGTCTCCCATCGCATCATGTTCTTCCTCCTTATTTTCCTCCAGCCACAGGCCTTGTTTGAGTCACAGAGCATCTAATAAAAATTTAGCATTCATCAAACTGTATCTACCTTTATCTGAGGATGTCTCCAATCTGCCCTTGTCTTATTGTTTCAGGTATCATGACAAACAGGAAGTGACCAGTAACTTCCTGGGAGCCATGTGGCTTATTTCGATCACCTTCCTTTCTATTGGCTATGGTGACATGGTACCGCACACGTACTGTGGGAAAGGCGTATGTCTGCTCACAGGGATTATGGTAGGTTCCTGTTGTTTCTAGGCAGATGTGTTGACAGTACCAAAAAATGTTACCCAAGTAAAAGTAGACATACTTTAATATAGGTTTATACAATTAAGTGTGAACATATCAATAAGCAAAAAGTCGCCATCTACGTAAATGATTTATCGAACAGTAATTAGTATTTGGTAAAATGGCTAAATTACCTATTCTCCTAATTTAAAATTTTTTATGAAAATAAAGTCATGAAAATAAATTACACCATTCCAAAATGTCAAATTCCAGCAGAAAAAAAGACTTCAATTAAAGCTTATATATATTAAATTGAATTTTTACACAAACACACACATACCTTATGTATGTACAGTGGCTTGCATGAATTTATACACTTGTATGTTCTCGCTCTCCCGGAAAGGACTGAGGAACACCTAAAAATTTACCATTTTAAACGCTTAAGCCATGAAAAATCCAAGTCGGAAATGTACCAGTTGCTTTGTATACTTTTGATCCACACTGGCTTTGTCATGCTATTAAGCTATGGACTATTATCTTTTACTGAGAGGATGAGTGACCAACACAATGTCGCCGTAAAAAGCTTTTGTGGTTCAAAAGTGAGACATGGACAAAAGCAACAGCGTCTTTCAAACGTTTTCTTACCTTACCTACCTTCTCTCCCTGCTAAAGGCAACTCTATTCTGGGGGATTTATACATATAAATATACATTTTACATGAGAAATATTGTACATGTAGCCAAAAAAAGTCAATGTTATCCTAGCAGAGCTCATTCTTCCAGATGGTTGCTGTGTACCATACATTGTGTTTAGAAAACTTCTAAGGGAAGTTTGTTAAACTGTTGCATTTATGCTAAGGTTAAATAAATCAAAGGTGACTTCTGATGGCTCCTGATTGCGAATGGCTACAATGTAGCCATATGTGACTTTTCAAATGTATAGAGGAATGCACTGTTGCTATAATGTTAAGCTGATTGGTGTAGACATAGTTCAATGCGGTGAAATGGTTTGCTTCTTATTGAAATGTCACAAACTAAGTGCTTTTGTGTTTGTTCCTCATTGTGTTTAATTAACAGGGAGCAGGTTGCACTGCGCTTGTGGTTGCAGTGGTTGCCAGGAAGCTGGAACTGACCAAGGCTGAGAAGCATGTCCACAACTTCATGATGGACACACAACTCTGCAAACGAGTGAGTTCCACTTTGCAGCGGTGTTAACTGCAGACTGTTGGCATAATATGTTGACTCACAGTTCCTTAAATCAAACTAATATAATTTAATATTCTAAATTTTTAACTCAAATAAAAAGTTCTGTTTATTTTAGATCTTTTAGTGTTAGTCTCCTGATAATTTACTAAATATCAACACATTTGTTCAGTAAATCATTGATATCTACTGTAGTTATACATTTTGGTGCAATGTTTCTGCATGATTACAACCTAAAGAAGAAACAGGGAGAACCATAGGAAACCTAAAAAGGGATTTAATGGAGTTGGTAAAATAAAAATGGAGGCAAAAATAAATGTATTTAGGTAGTTATTAACACAGTTCCTTAACATTTATCTTCCCATATTTTTCACACCTAAATTAAATCTTTTTTTATTCTAAATACTGATGTTTCTTTCTGGATGATTTTTTATTAGCAAATATGTCAACAGTTCTCTCGTTAAAATATATAACATTTAAAAAGAGAGAATGGATGGATTAACTTATTGATTTAATGCTGTTTCTAACTAATCCAGATGCATTTAAACCCCATTTTATTTGCCGGTATTATATAAATTAAGTTTAGTTTGTAGGCCTTCATAGTTTAACATCACTCATGTGCTAGACACCTATCTAGATATTGTAAGGAAAATAGTCTACTGAGTCAGTACGTCATAATTGTAGTACATCCTGGACAGGTAACATGACTCACTGTATGACAACCTCGATTGCTAATAACATGCTTTCACAGCATCAAAGTATTTACATAGAAAATGAGCATGAACATAAAAAAAAATAGCATGAACAATTGAGTTTTTCAAAAACCAAAAGGCAATAATTATTTACACAGCTGCTGACAGATGTGGGCAGCAAACAGAAGAATATTTGATTTCAGTTTGTGTAATTAAAAGCAACTTTCATAAGCCTTTTTTTCATCCAGCTGCCCAGCAGTGCCCAACCATAGCTTTGTGAGAGGCAGCGCTCCAGTTCTGTGCAGCTAAAGAAACCTTTTATCACTCTAGTGATTTCTCGGGTATCTCACTTAAAAATAGTTTCAAACCAGCAACATGGAGTGATGAAAAAAAAAATTGGTTTTGGATGGTATAGACGCAAAAATGAAGATCTTAATCTAGCAGGATTTTACTAAGAGGCGGAACTTTATCATCATCACTATCATGATCCTTAATTATAAGGCACATCCACCAGCAAACAAAGTGATGTAAATCAAAAATAAATAATATTTTCACATTTTCTACAACACATAAAAGTACAGCGATAGCATTTCACCAAATTCCAACAGTTTACCTTTGTGCTGTAACTCCTGTGTACGACAAGGTTCAGTTTAATCATTTAATCAGAAACTGATATACCGGAGCAGCACATGGTCCAAATTCTCAAATGTCTTTTTTACTCCTGCGCCTCAGGTAAAGAACACAGCTGCCAATGTACTCAGGGAAACATGGCTCATTTACAAACACACCAAGTTGGTCAAGAAGATAGATCATGCCAAGGTGCGAAAACACCAGCGCAAGTTTCTCCAAGCCATCCACCAGTAAGTCCTACACTGACTGCACTCTGATTGTTTTCAACTGTTCTTCGCTGCCAAGTGCACTCTGAGAATCTGCAGAAAGTAAAAAGAAGTTGAATCTATGTAGTAGTCTTATTTAGACTACTACATGTATTTAGAAAATATTTAGACTTTATATGTGGAAGCAATACCAAAATAATATGCTAATATAATAAAGAAATAACCCTGTAGACCTATTCCATTTACTGGCCTTCACATACATTTAACTCTGACAGATGCATACACACAACACACATTCTTTTTCATACACCCACACACAATCAAACTATTGTGATGGTCCTTCCTATTTCCCTGCCCGCCCTCCCCCCACCTCCTCCAAACCTCTTTTCCCCTCCGCTTACAACGACAAGTGTAATGGTTTCACTCGTTTCGTGAATGTTGTGAGGTTAAAACTCTGTACTGTGTTCTGTCCTTGTTTTGCTCTATCACCGCAGAGCTCAGAAGTAAGTTAAGTCTTCTATGTTTCCTTCTCCTACTGTTTCCTCAACATCCTCCTCCTCCTGTCTGCGTCTGACATGCATGAGAAAAAGAACAATAATCTTGGATGCTGAATTGTTTTTGTATTTTTATTTCAGTGTTACATTTCCTCCCCTTTCCTTTTCATTCTCTGTTGAATTGAATGAGACAAAAAAAGCATCAACATTTTGCCACCAGTGTCAGTAATTAAGGGGTTGCCTGGAGAGAATGTGTGAAAGAAAAAGCTACTCGCAGAGAGTGAGCTTGGACCTGTCATTGGCCAAGATCATCCTCATCTACTGCACAAGTGTATGACTAATATAGCTGCTCCCAGGGCTATATTAACCGTCATCAGCAGAACTCATCCTACACTCTTGATGGTTTTGTGATGACATTTATCTGAGCTGTGTAACAACCTGTACTTACAAAAAGATGCTAACATTTTTGCTGTTGGTTTAGTTTTTATTTTATTTTTCTCTAAAATAACATCACAGCGCGATTTATGCACATAAAATCCACAAGACTAGATTGTGCAGAAAATGATTTACTTTTCAGTTTATGGTAAACCTAGGTTGGTATTAGTGAGACATTGTTATAACCACGAGGAAACAATATTATGGTTTCAAAGCTGCTAAAATTTCTTATTTTGCAGGATTCCATCATGTATTAAGTTCTAAAAGGACACAAAAGCAGATCAGGATTTCCCTCAAGCCTAAATAATTTACAGAACAGATGCTGAGATCAAATTTGATAAATGGAAAGAAATTAGACTCAGCAGCAAAGTAACGGACAGATACAGTAACAAACAAAAAGAATCCAGTAGCCTGAATACTGAGAAGAAAAGGAAATAATCAGGGTAAAATGGAAATAGCTGCAAACAGAGGATAATCAGGTAATTGTAAACAGCTGTGAAGGGAAACAAACTGGTGGGCTCAAGTAAGGTGAATAATTAATAGAGCTGACCTCGGAAACTGCAAATTAGGAGAAAAGAATAGTACAAATCAAAAGAGGAAAATAACAAATTAAGAAATAATGTATGAATTGATAAACTAATGAATGAACTGAGTTGGCAAAAACCTAAACCGGTGTTGTTTCAGTGATTTTTAAATTAACGGAAGTATTTAAATGTTTGTTCTCTGAACTTCAGAGATCCAGTGTAGCGACCTGAAAACTGGGTTGATGTTCTATATTTTCCTAGATTTAATGAGTAAGAATTCAGCAGCTTTCTAAATCAGCTACATGTGTCTCATTGACCTTTTAGCCTTTTTACAATAATCAATTCGAAATTCGAGTGCATTGATAACTTCCTTAAGGTTCTACTGGAATATTAGTCTTTTAATCCTGAAAATGTTCTTCAGGCGATGAAAGGCCAACTTTGTAATCATCTTTATGTGTGTCTACCCACTAACATCAGAAAAAGTCAGCTGCATTTCGTGGTTGATTAAATCATATTTAGTAAATCAAATAATGATTTATTAAATATGATTTTTTATCGTTATTGAATGATAGATTTCAGAGGAATTCTGTAACTTGGATAATCTACAAAATACTTAACTATGTAATTAGATCAAATAAACAGAATCCAAAACAAGCAGAGAGGAATTTAATACATTGTTAAAAACATACATTTTGAAAATGTAAAATAAAAAAATGATAGTTGTAAAAGCAAAAAATAAACAAATGTACAAGTTATTGTTGTAAATGTGGACATTTTTAAGGCATTTTAGACTCAGCCAGGGCCCCAAACTGATCAAACATCTCGACAATCCTCCCTCCCCCTTTAGCAAGCTTCGGTGAAGAAGCAACATCTTTTCATTTAAACAGTTCTGATGCAAATTTCCACCAGAGACATATTGATGTTCATTGGTATTTAATAGATAGAAATTAGTTCAGGAAGTTTAAATAATCATTGCCTATTTCTCTTGGTTATCAGTGTAGTTGGGCTTACAACATGTTATAACCATTTTTTTTTTTGCATGCAAATATTTCAGTTTAATAAACAATAGATTGGTAATCCAGTTTTTCAAGGGTCAGAATTTGTTCTAATAGGTGATTTCTTTTTACTTTTATCCAAGAAAATCCTTTAGAATCATGACTTTAATTTAAAGGGTTAACGGGCATCTGGGTAACATTTGCACTTACAACAATGAAAAACTCTGAAAAAGAATTTAAAAAACACAAATATCCTGGCAGTCTTGAAACCATGACTTTCTTTTTTTTACACCCTATAGGATGTAGCTTGATGTTAGAAACCAGAAGGTGCCTGGATTCAGCCAGCAGACACGAGGATGTATAAATAATCATAAATAATTTAACTAATGAAGTTATGTATTGTTTAGATAGAGCAAGAAGTAAGTGGTTTCTCTCTTTGCCCTTGTATACAGAATAAATAAATTTCATTGCATCCTTTCTCATAATTTGCAAA
The DNA here is from genome assembly GCA_032876305.1 of Orestias chungarensis. NCBI lineage: Eukaryota > Metazoa > Chordata > Actinopteri > Cyprinodontiformes > Cyprinodontidae > Orestias > Orestias chungarensis. The sequence goes on from JAVLVB010000529.1 coordinate 397,442, forward strand.
CAGGGAAATTGTTCCTCTCAAACATACAGATGATGGCTGTTTGATGCCATAAATAGAAAGTGAACCACTTTTTTTTAACCCAACTTTCCAAGCTCCTATAGAATCTTAATGTATTTGATTAGTAATATAGAGCCACAGAGTGGAAGGCATCACAAAACATGTCAGGTGTACCATTGTATGCAAAATGTCTGTGTTGCTGTATTTGCAGCAGTTTCAACAGGCGGTATAGTTCTCACAAGCTTCATCTTTTATCTGTTGCATCCCTTCAAACACATCAGCTTGTGAACATTTGCACAAGCACAATAAAAACTGCCAGAGTTCACTTTTCATTTCGCTCAAAGTCAGTCATAGCTATTGCACGCTTACTGAGTGACCAGTGTGAATACATGAGAACCAATCACTGAGCTGTTTGGGGCACTGACAAAGGGCATGCCATCGTTTTCCTTTCGTTCTTGTCTGACTTTTGGATGAAATTAGCTAGGAATGCTTTTTATTTTAAACAGGATTTAAAGGTTTCTCTATGGAAGCATATTGCATTCTTTTGCCTGTGCAGTTCTCAGATATATTTTCAACTTAAAAGTAGAGGTGGGTGATTTGGCAAAACATCATGATATGTATTTCATTCTGATAATGTCTAAACCTAACCAAAATCACACTATATTTTCTTATTGTGTGATCAGTTGCCTGACACTGTAGCCCTGTGTTAAAATGATAAATCACAAATGGCCGTACTCCATTATACTGCAGATTCCTAAGTTCTAAGTAGATAACATGGTTCAAATCGCTGCTACTTCGGCTCCTCCTAAAAATTTTGCTCAACTTTGCTGTTTTCTAATGAACTATTTTATATTAATCAATAAAAACTAATAGGATTTTTAAAATAAAAACGAGAAGTAGCTTCTGTGCATAGGACAGTGCATTGCTAAGTTATATTAAAAATACCAAGAGATACCAGATACCAGCAGAACAGCACAACCACTGCCCCCCACACTACAAGGGAGTCAGATTAAAGAGATTAGGCTCTTCATAGCAGTTTGGCAGAGGACAGTTATTGATGGCAGAGGAATAGTTAATATGGCTTTATTAAAAAATAAACATGTTGGATAATGTTGTAACCAAATGTAAATTGAGAAAATGTGATATAGGCATCATCCTTCCACATTTGTATACTTAGGGGAAAGTAAGAGTACAAGGTTAAAAATAGATTTAGATTTTTTTTTTGTCATTTGTTCATATTTTACATTTCTTAATAAATATCTTTGTTATTCTAAAACATGATGATTTTTCCCTTTTAAAATTAGGTGGAGTCATTTATAAATGGAGATAATATGGTTTCCTTAAAATTGATGATATAAATGATTGCATATTTACATCACAAACCAATGACCATATTTAGGGTTTTGCCGTAATTTATACGGTTATTTTAATGACTTTTACAGTTTTGTTTTCCTAGTACTTGTATAGTACAATCTTATCTTTGCCAATATGGAGCAAAGGAGTTTTGAAGTTGTGTTTCCCTCAAAAACATTACATTACTGCAAACATCTAATCCAGTGAAGGTTCCAATGAAAGCTTACGGACCATGGCAGCCAATCTTCAGATAGTTTCAATAAATTTGTTTATAATATTGAAATCCAATTTAGGTGATAAACAGGAGAAGACATGAGTCAATGAGGTCTGAGTAGCTTAATTGTTTTTGTATTTTTAATTTGTGGATATTAAACATGGGCTCACAATTCTTTAATAAAAACCCCTAACTCTTGGAAAAAAGGATTATTGCCATTGGTTTAGCTAATACCTAAGGCCAAGTTTGCTTGTCTCAGATTCATTGCCAGCTGCAATAGGAAAATAATAAACGTCCTGCTAAACAAGCATGAAAACCCTTTAGGTTGAATATGTCACTAGTTACAATTTGAAATGGTCTGAGCAAATCCAAAATGTTATAGAACAAAGCTTAATATGAAAATAACTAATGATGCAATGTGTGTGAATCCCATGGGAAGACCCTTGGTAAAGTTTTTACTTGTTTGTTACATCGGCTTGCTTCATCACGAAAATCAAATGTAAATAATTGATTGTTAGGATACACTGTCCTTACAATCTGTAGTACAATCTTAAAATTATTATGCAATAAACAATAAGTCGCTAAACAACCATATAATGACTCATCGTAATATTGTAACATTAAGAACATCAAACGGCTGTGACAAGATAAAATTTCATTTTTTTTATTTTTTTTATTGCAGTTCGTTTTTTTTTCCTGCCATCTGGTGTTGTCCTGCTTATACAGTTAACCTTGTTTGTGTTGGTGGCTGGCGTCTTTCCTGTCAGATTTTAATCCGTCATGTATTTAGCACACCTCTAAGAGAAGTAAAGGAGCAATTTGAGTCTGTTTTGTGTATTATGTACAATTTTGATAGTTGAAGAATTGCTTTGCCAAATAGACGGCTCAAGTTGTTTCACATTTTTATATAAATTTCAAATGGAATTTTCTGAAAATACAAATATTTACCAAAAATAATATACTTCCCCTGAAAGTTGTAAAGAAGATTGCCCCATCGCCCACCCCTATTTGCAACTAAATGAACTTCTTTTTAGCAGCATCTGCTGCTGCCTGCTGCTTTAAAATGTTAATTATATAACAAAATAAAACAGGTCCTCTCTTTAAAAAACAAACAAACAAAACTGCATAAAGCATTAAAAGCCATCTCTGGCAAACAAAACAAAAAACTGAAAATGAGTGTAGTATGCTTCTGTACCTCTGCATGTTTTGGTTGGCAATGTATTTACCAACACCAAGTATGCTTGCTTTTATGCACATCTTTTTGTACTGTATATATACATATACAGTTTTGCAAAGTATATGTATGCTCTGATTTGAAAGATATTTTTACAATGCATGTGTTGTTGTTTTTTTTATATGTCTGATATGGGAACAGTGCTAATGAAATGTATTTTCCTCCTTTTTCTTTCTTCCTTGCTGGCCTTCTCTTTCCCCTCCTTTATTCCTTAAAATCACATGTCTTCTCCTTCTTGCTCTCTTTTCTCCACATTTATCATGGCATCTTTCTTTCTCTATTTTTCCTTCTTTCTTTCTATTGTTAACATCCCCCCTTGCCCCCACCCAGACTGCGCAGTGTGAAGATGGAGCAGAGAAAACTGAACGATCAGGCCAACACCTTGGTGGACCTTGCAAAGGCAAGTCTTCTACAACAGCGTTATAAACTAAAATGCCTATATCTTAAGCAAACTTTATTGTACATATATTAATAATAATAATAATAATAATATTAAACTGTTGTTACTGAAAAAGGCCTATTTACAGCTTTTCTTAAACCTAATCTAACAAAAATCTACATTTCAAATACAGCAGAATAATTATCTAAAATGTTTGTGATTAGACACCATTTAGGGTGAGGAATTTAGAAAGAGATAAAACAAACTGAAAAATATAAAAATAAATAAATTAAAGGATTAAAGTTGAGAAAGGAAAAAAATGCATATACAAAGAGAGCTGAGAAGATGAGAAATAACTTTTAGAGAGGGACGCACATATATTTGGGAACAGTTATGTCATTAAAACAAGACACAAAACGCTTTAAAAACGTAAAAATCTCTTGCTTTAAAGACATGTCAAATGGGTTAGAATTACTTTTACATCTTGTTCATCTGAGATTTATTTCTCATTAAAATCTAAATCTGATAAAAACTGATTTATTTCTATATTTCTATTTCAGATGACAACAGTCATAACACATCTTGTGACATGTTTGAATATCTTCTTAAAGAAACAGTGGCAATATGAGCAGTCAGAAGGATCTGATTCATCTCCGTGTAAGAATTGGTCATTTGTAAGAGATATTTTTATATCTAGTTAAAGAGTTTTGCTTATCATTGCAATGAGAACAATTCTTGTAATAACAAGATACTGTTCCTAAATAAATATCTTATATCTGATAGTCATCAGAGAGCATAGGCACTTAATATGATTTTGGCATGTCAGCCATATCAGTTCTCGCTGCACATCCTTTGGAGGCCCCCTTTTCCCTACCAGTCTGACTTTTCTAGGAAGTCTAGTATCTGCCCTTGAGGGAATGGGTTCTGTCATGAGTCTGGCCACTCTCTTGCTCTGCAATAAACTCATCGGATGCACATTTGAGCTGCTTTGCTGCAGCACAATCAGCTACTTCCTTGAACTTGTTCACCTGGGTAATTTCACGGCTCTCCTTTAGTTGGAAAGTGGACAGTTTTTTAAAAGCCACAGGAGAGTTATCATCCAGAATTCTTGATGGGCCGTTTTTGAGAACTGCTTGGGATATCATGTCTCCCACTGGCAACCACTTCATGTTCCTTAAATATGGCAAAGTGAGTTTCGTGGCAGAACCTCCAGCTGCCTCATTATTCCCCTATTTCTGAAGTTACTCCTCTCCTGAGGTTTATGCCTTAAGGATTCTCTTTGTGTTCTTGTTTAGTTTCCTGTCCAAGGCTGTCAGTGATCCTGCTTCTGAACCTTTTCTCTGGCATCTAAGTTCACTGGGGGGGTTGATAATGAAACTGACTTGATCTCCTGTGTCCAAACTAACTGAGGGGAATATGGACAGTCCACCACTTTTTACTAAATACAAGTTCTCTGAGGGGGTCAAGGATGATCTGTCTCTGTCTTCTAAGTCCAAGGGGGTTGAGAATAACCTTTTCATGCATCCAAGTTGTACAAGGGGGTTAAGGAAAACCCCGCTCTGTCATGTGGGTCCAAGTTATTCGAGATGATCTGCGTTGGTCCTGCTTGATCGTGCTTGATCATAAACTCTGGATCTTCAGACTCTACGTTGCTATGTCGCAACCCTCATGACTCCAGCTGTTCCATTGCAGGCCACCTTCCTCCAAACCTTTCGTTGTAAGCTGCCCGACTCCAAGCTGTTTAATTGTAGGCCAGTGCCAGTTTAGTTTCTGTGCAGCACCTTTCCATGACTCGTTACATGTCTCTCCATGTAATTCTAGTTTTGTTTGAGTTATGACTCTGGCCTGTCAACCGGTTTGGTTTACAGTTCTTTCTGCTCCATACACTGATTGCTTATTAATTCCACCTGTACTGCCCACACTCATCAGCACTCATTGCTTTCACTTGTCTACTAGCCTTTATAAACAGACTTCATACCAGTTAACAGTTACCGATTACTGAAAGCCTTTCAGCTACTACATGTCAAGCCTTCCTTGTTTTTTTGACTCCTTGATCCCATTTTTTTTCTCAACGGATTTCCCTATCTCGCCTTACCCTCTTGACTTCTGCCTAACCCAGGGATCCATCAGCTACCTGTGACTTTACAAGATGTCCCTACTTCTATCTGCTGACCACGAGTCTAGCCCTGGTTTTTAAACTTTGTTTCAATTAAATCCTCTCTGTCTTCATTGTAATGTGTTGGCTAAAGTTTGGAAGCCCGAATCAGAATTACCTTTATTACCACATACGTTCGTGGACATACAAGGAATTTGTTTGGGCATGGTTACACCTTGGCAGCAATTACGCTGACCCATATAGTTTTACTATCTTTTGTTAGATGGATACCTGAGTCTAAATCTTCCAATGGCAGGAATATCTTTGACGTTGGATGTGTTTATCCCTGTGAATTAAAGTTTATTAGTACAATTAGGCACAGAAAAACGTTTACAAAAATATGCACCTATATTGTTTATAATGCGCATATAAAATGTAAAAACTTCAACAGCAAATTCTTTGGCGGCTTTAAGTATTACAAAAACACATTGTAACACTGGCCGCTGCTGGGTCTGCAGAACAATAAGTGCCTTCATAATGGAAACCCTTTTAATTACATAAATGGATCTTCTCAATCAGATGCATAAAGCATTAAAAGCCATCTCTGGCTATAAATGTACTGGAGAGGCTGGTTGTTAAATGTTTAAGAAGATGTAATATATGCTGACACGCTGAAACGGCATTGCTCCGGTTTTTCCTGCTTCCTAGCATTTTTTTTCTACTGAGCAATGAACAGGTGTTGGTTTTGATGATGCACATCAAGCATTTTTGTATAGTATATATTCAGTTTTTAACATTTATTTGTGTCCAAAAGGTTTCTAGGGAAATTAAACTGTGAACATTCTTTACTCTGGTCTTTCTTGCTGTCTTTGTTCCCCTGAATCACATATACTTTATCCCCTTTATTAGACCCAGAATGTGATGTATGACCTGGTGTCGGAGCTGCAGGAGCGAAGCGAGGAGCTGGACAAGCGGATCGGCACCTTGGAGGACAAGCTGGACTCGGTGGCGGGCAGCTTACAGGCACTGCCCTGCCTCATCTCCCAAGCCATAACCCAGCAGCAGCAGGACTTTCTGGACGGCTTTGTTCACCGCTTTCGGCCTGCTTCTCTAGCTTCAGAGCGTTCTGAACGCTCAGACAGATCTTGGACTTCCACCACCCGTAGGCGGCGCTCTCCCTCCACAGCACCACACACGTCTTCAGACAGTGGATAACCTTAACAAATTCTTTGTTATAAGGCCGCACCTTTTCGAAACCACTCTTTATCACACTTTGTCCAATCCAAAGCTGTCCCTGGATCCATGGCAAGTCCATCTCTGGACTAATAATGAACTCACATCTTGACCCGTGACCCGATTCTCATCTCTCTCTCTCTCTCTCTCTCTCTCTCTCTCTCTCTCTCTCTCTCTCTCTCTCTCTCTCTCTCTCTCTCTCTCTCTCTCTCTCTCTCTCTCTCTCTCTCTCTCTCTCTCTCTCTCTCTCTCTCTCTCT
>JAVLVB010000529.1:406353-436025 GCA_032876305.1 Orestias chungarensis
CTAATCTATATATATATATATATATATATATATATATATATATATATATATATATATATATATATATATATATATAGAGAGAGAGAGAGAGAGAGAGAGAGAGAGAGAGAGAGAGAGAGAGAGGGGGGGGCTGGTCTAATAAAGTTAATTTGAATTTGATTCATGACTTTATATGAAACTTTGGTGCTTCATTTACTGTCCACCCTACACGCGTCCCTTTGTTCTTGGTATATATGTGCCTCCACAGGTTCAAGTAGTATATTGACTTGTGTGATGCACAGTGGCTCAAATAAAAAGAACATTTCATTACAATAAAATATTACTTAGAAAGAGGTTAAATTTATTTTTTCGACACAGACGACTATACCATGATAGCATGGCTCCTTGATATTATTTTAGATTAAACAAAATTTTATTTTTATTTTTTTGTAAAAAAAAAAAAGAAATACTGAGTTATTGAGCAGGAATCCTAGTTCACTGAATTGATGGGCTTAACAGAGTTGCCAAATTCAACATATTGTTGCCTTTCTACACTAAATTTAGACTGTACCAACCTTTATCTACTACCATTAGAAGTGAACCATGGTTAAAAGGAAGAGAACCCAAATTTCTTTCTTTGAACCAATATAAGATTCTCCTGTAGGGTCACTGGAATCTGTCTTGAGAGAGTTTGAGGAACCCTATAATTCAGGGAGAAACAGAAATAAGTTGAGTATTCTGCCTCTCCAATTCTGATGGTGGTCAGTTGAGATGTTTTTGACATCTAGAATCAAGAATCAGTTTATTTATATAGTGCCAATTTACAACAGATGTTGTCTCAAGGCACTTCACAGAAAATCAATTAAAATCCAACATAAATCATAAAAAAATCAATTTGAAAAAGTTTCCAATCTAAGGAACCCCAGCAGATTGCATCGAGTCATTGACTTGCAGCATTCACTCCTCTGAAATCAGCAGACAGAAACAATGGCTTGTGTTGTCGTTGACTTTACAGCAATCCCTCATACTGAGCATGCATGCAGCGACAGTGGAGAGGAAAAACTCCCCTTTAACAGGAAAAAACCTCCAGCAGAACCAGGCTCAGTACAAGCAGCCATCTGCCACGACCGACTGGGGGTTTGAAAAGACAGAAAGCTAAATTAGAAGCACAGGATACTGAAATAATAGAGTTTATAGCAGCAGTTGTAGAGTGTCACTGGAAGTCACATCTAACTAGGATGTCTTCTGTGAGCCTCATGAAAAAATATTCTGGTATGTTCCAGTAGAAAGAGGCCACCACTGTGCCTTGTAAATAAACACTTTAATGCCCTTCATTACCTGTTAGTAAATGGTTACGTTTGGTTACGGGCTCCAAGGACTAGATAGCCAAGTTTTTTTTGCCTAAATCAGTAAATTAAACGAAGCTTCCGGATTGTTTGCCCCCAGACAATCCCACAACCCTCTGCGTGATCCAATATGGCGGCGCCACCCAGCCTATCCGCTAAACGGTTTGTGGAGAGGAGATGTCGGGTGTCCCTGCTGGACCTATAATTCCTGCAATACAATCTTGTATTAGCAAAAGACAATGTATAGATAGTGTCTCAGATCGCAGCTACAATGTTATGAGTATCAGGACCATCTTATCTTTGAGACTGTGTGAGTCCTTATTTTAACGGCTTCCCTCCGTATTGAGTTCGGAGATTTAGGGGACAGGTTTACTTTCTCAAGCAATCTCTTATATTAATCTCTCGCTAAAACAGGGATATTCAAAGGCAGGCTTGTTAAGCCTAAAGCACTGAAGTAATTTGCTTCAATATAAACAGGCATTTTCAAGATCTTTGGTCATAGATTGTTTTCATTATCAGTCGTACTTACGTTCATATTGAGAAAAAAAACAACTTCATGGTGTTTCACTTGCATACTTGGCAATCTTCTGTGTTTTTCAAAGGCTCCATCTAAACCAGGGGTGGGTAATTCCACCGGTGTCCTACCTGAATCAAATGCCTCAATCATCTCCTGAGTACCAATCAAGTTCTCTAGAATCCGGCTAATTTCCGGATTATTTGACTCAGGTGTTTTGAAGCAGAGACACATCTTAAGCAGGCAGGACACGGACTGGAATTGCCCTTCCCCTGGTCAAAACCTTTAAAATAATGCCCATTAAATGTCATTTATGTTAACGACTTATTGTGGTTATGTTATGTGGTATGTTCCAACTCTAACTGGACTGCTGAGTTGACTAGTAGTAGCTGGGGTTAACTTTATATTTACTGTACAGACCAGTTATTTGGAAACTCTCAGCAGAAACGCAAAACATGGAACAGTTCTTTGCAATTAACAGATGCAAAATTCATTCTTTCCCTTCAAAAAATGATAGCTGATACAAGCATACTGGCAATAAAAACAAAAGGAAAGTGATAAAATAAAAAAAATACCTTTTAAAAATTTAATCTAGCCATTTTTTGTATCCATTTATACTATATATTTCTCAACTACTACATTTTTAAAAGGGTCAGAGTCAATTCAATTAAATGTTATTCACTTTGACTGTCCAGAGAGCACTTCAGTTAAGTGGTTTTTTCTTTTTCTTTCTTTTTTTTAGTAAACTTCAGTTTTTTGAGTGGAACTTAATCAACCAAGATTGTCAGTTTTTTCCCCTTTTTAACTTGAGTGAATGAACAATGACCGTTTCCCGCTGCGTCTTCCCATACATCACTTACCTCCATCCCGATGCAGAAAATATTGAGCACAGCACTGATGAAGACGGCTAATGGAAGGATTTCTGTCATGAACGGTCCCAAATGTCTACACCTTTAAAGAATCTAAAATCATTGTCATTGCGACAAAATTGTCCTTTGAACAGAAATGAAAAAACCTAAATAAAGTTCTGTGTTACGAATACTTTGTAATATTCTATCGCACCACAAAGGTCAAGTCTTTGGAGACAAGGGAAAGATCTGTTAATCCACTGAACTTTTTACTGACTTAAACTTTTAATGACATAAGGTCATTATGTTGTGGTTCAAAGGATCAATTTACAGTGAAAAGAGGTTTTCAGCAAATTTGACTTCACTGTAAATGATGAAAGCTTAAGAAAAAGAGGAAGTACCTGAGTGAACCAGTTGGATCAAATACCCCTGAGTCACCGACAAATACAGTTCAGCACCAAGGTAAACTCACAGAAGGAATGTTCTGATACGGGCATAAGAAGTGATGGGTATAAGGTGCTTTGCAAAGAGCTGGCATGTCTAGATCTGGTATCAGGGAAAATAAAAGTGGCTTTATAAGGAGAGTGATGTGTTACAGACAGTTACCAAGAGTCAGTCATAACACGTTTAGCAGACATGGTGACTCACGTTTCAGACTCACTCTTGCATCACACTAAATGGAAAAAAATACAGACTTTAGAGTCATTTTAGACTCCTGCCCTAAATAAAAACTTGAGTCAGTTTTTTGATCTGAGGTTTGATTTCTCTGTTAATGGTATGAAAAAGCAAGCCAGTAAATTATCTACAGATTTAACCTGCAACTGCTTGCTTGCAGATTCCTGCTTACATGGTTTCCTAATTATTCTTATAGTCTTGAATGAGTGGAAATAGAGAAAGAATACAATATATGATCACACGGATTAACTGATTTTAAATACATCATTACAAACCAAAACATGAAAAGGATCTTGTTTAATTTGTCCAGAGGTTCTACATGGACACTTGTTTTTATATTTTTCCCTTAATTGTACTTTGTTTTTTAATCACAGATTTAATATTAAATTTCTAACAGATTACACAAGCGCCAACCTGTTTGAAGACTTGATATGTAACTTTGACTTGCCCAGTGAATATCTGAGACTTCAATTGAGCTTTAGTTGAAAACCCTCAGAGTTTAGTCGAAACTGCCCCTTAAAGGACTTAAGACTTAAGCTTGGAATTAGGTACTTCAGAGATGACTTACACCTCATCCTCAAAAACTTAAGCCTTGACATGGACTTCAGACAATCTACTTTACACTTGCCTTCGCCTTGATTCATCACGATTTGAGACTTGATTTGACTAGGTCATTATAGAGTTAAGACTCAATTTAGACTTTGGATGGAAGACCTAACACCTGGACTTTGTGTAAAACACTTAAGACATGGCTTAAAATTGAGGAAAGTAGCTTTTGAACATCTTTGTACATGACACATTAGATGTATTGTAGCTGCCTTAGATAGGATTGAATTACGATGATTAATAGATTGTGCTCTTGGTTTAAACTAAACTGGCTGGATATGGTATATTTGTGCGCATGCAAGGCAACTTTATACCTGAACAAACATTTCATCTTTTTTTTCATGTGGCTTTGTGGGGAATCAGATCTGATTTGGGTCTAGTTTGACATGAAGTTCAAAACAGAACATGCCTTCTGGATCCTAACATGGTACTCAACTCTTTCACTGGTAAATGTATTTGTATGAATTAAAATAAAGGCAAACATGAGATAATATTTCATCCATTTTAAATTTGAAAGATAGAAGATAACACATGGTTGTTTATTCTCACTTAAACAAATACCTGCTAATTAACCAATCACAGTTTCCATCCATCCATTTTCTATACACCCTTGTCCCTATTGTGGTTGGCAGGGTCTGCTGGCACCTATCTCCAGCTCACAATGGGCGAGAGGCAGGGGTACACCCTGGACAGATCGCCAGTCCATCGCAGGGCAACACAGAAACATACAGGACGAACAACCACTCATACCTAAGGACAATTTAGAGTTCCCAATCAGCCTAACAGTCATGTTTTTGGACTGTGGGAGGAAGCCAGAGTACCCGGAGAGAACCCATGCATGCACAGGGAGAACATAAAAACTCCTTGCAGAAAGACCCAACACCAACGGTAGAATCGAACCCAGAGCCTTCTTGCTGCAATGCTACCCAATGCACCACTGTGCAGCCCCCATTCACAGTTTTAAACTTCTCAACTCATCCCTGCATTAAGGAGAATATAGTATTTTGGTTTAAATGAAAGCATTTGTGATATAACATAGACTGTAGATGAGTGAAAGTGAAAGCATTCAAGAGTCTTTCACTCAGCTGAATAATAACAAATCCCAAAAGCAGTAAAACTGTAATCCATTCATTGTTCTGTGTACATTTCCACATGATGCATATTGTACATTGTAGCACTGGAATAAATCAACCTTTTTCTGGATGGCAAAAGGAATCGCTATGTTTGCAGTATGTTATTCATGTTTTATTCATGTTTTTATTTTTATTTTTTTATTTTCAGGTGAACTTTTGTCTCAATTCAACCCATTAAAACCATTTTCAGCTATGACTATCAACCTGTTTTCTTTGCTGTTAAACATAAATTTTTGTTTTGAAATAATAATTCCTGCTTTATTTCACATTTTCCTTCCTGCTAGGATGGGACGTTTATCAGCCTAACACCAACTGTCACACTTGAAAGGATGGTTGACAAAATGTGATGACAGATACAGACATCACAGTTTTTTTCCACCATGAAACTGTGAAGCTATCCTAAAACTTGATTGTGGGAAAACGTATTGATAAAGACATAAACACTGCTCTGAAAGACGCACAGCTGTCGGGGCGCTGTTCCTGAGTGAACTGAAGACAACACCCACATTCACACACACTGCCATTAATGTTCAAATAACAAGCTACAATTCTTGTCTACATGCACAAACAAGGCTCAGCCTGGTAAATTACAGTCAATTCAGTCGGGATTTGGCAGCAGACTGATATCCCGCAAGAGTGGCAGTGTCATTCACCCTATAGCTGTTGCTACACAACCCAATGCAGATGCATGCAGCAGGAGAAACACAGGGCACTGCTCTGCTGCATCTCAATAGCTGCAGTCTAAATGAGAAAGGTTATTGCTGCTACAAAATGATAAACATCATCTAGGACTTTTAATGTGTACCAACAGATAAAAGTCTTGCTTACCAGTGCAAATAAAAATGGTGACAAAAACATCACCCTGGTCACAGCAGATGTCCAGTCACGATAAAATCCAAAGGAGGTAAGCTTTATCTCATTTTCATTTGTGAAAAAAAAGCTTAATTATAAAAATCAAAAAAGAGACATAAAACATCAACAGTTTTACTTGATCAACTACCAATATACCAGGATGATGAATTAAGAAAATAGGTGCTATAATTTTGCACAAAAAAATACCTCTGGGTTACCAGAGGCAGATGAACTGAGCATTGATAAATAATGTGAAAGAAAGACTTGATGGATTTTGTCTGCACTCATCTAAATTAATAGAAAAAATTATTTCCTCTCAAATTAAGTGTGCCAAGTTCTGACAGTGCTGTTATCCCACAGATAAATCCCTTATTTTTAAATGCAATGTCTTATACCACATGCAATAAGGAAGCACCAGTATGAACTAGAAAATCAACTTGTGAAGTACATGCTAGAAACTAACTTGCTGCTCTCTGTTGTCTTTCTTTGTGATACTGATGACATTAAAGAAGGAACATTTTTTTAAATGTTGTTGCATCTGAAAAAGATCTGTTATGGATTTTTTTTTTTATCAGGTTTAGAGTACTCAGAAATAATAATATCAAAACGTTATTAAAATGGTCATGTATGACAGGAATACTAGAAAGCAGTGTTATTTCTTTACACATAATGCTACATCTCTGCCCAAGGTCCAAAGTATGATGACAGGTGCAGGTAGGTCTGTCCATTCTTTAAATAAAGCCAGCTGAATCGCAAAACATTAAAAAGGCTAGTCACATTTACCAAATTTCACATTTTAAAAGAAAAAACAACAATGGATGTTGAAAATAAAAGTTTGCTGACAGGGATAAAAATAATTAAATTAAATTGAATAACAATAGTTGGTACTCATCCACCTCATACAGTACTTTGAGTAATGTAAAAATTTGGACATAATATTCTTGCTGCTGTTATTTTTTTGTTAGACAAAACAAGTCAATCTGATAATCACAAATTCATTAACTGTCAGAAAATGGGTTTGTGGCTCGGTTTGTGTACTGCCTGTCCTTGTTCCAGGTTGTTCCACCAGAAGGAGTCCTGGAGAATCCATTCCACCTCTAATTTCTTCAGTATTTCAGAGAAACTCAGTGGAGGGCATCAAATTAATTTCATAGCCTACACAGATTGATGCTGTTGTTCATAGTATTACGTTCTCATTGCGTACAACATTAGACAACGTAGCCCCCATAAAAAGGAAAGTGATTACTCATAGGAGGTTGGCCCCCTGGTTTAATTCAGAACTTTGTACCTTGCAGGGAAAAACCAGGAAATTGGAGAAGAAATGGCGGTTTTCGCTTTTAGAGGAGTCCTATTTCTCCTGGAAAAACAGCGTGCTTCTGTATAAAAGGACCCTGCGCCAAGCTAGATCTGCATATTTTACTTTACTAATAAAGGAGAATAAGAACAATCCTAGGTTTCTTTTTAATACAGTTGCTAAGCTTACGAGAAGTGAAAACTCTGTTATATCACCCATTCCTTCAACTCTTAGCTGTAATGACTTTATGGAATTCTTTATTGATAAAATTGAATCTATTCAAACTAAAATTGATGGCATCCTACCAAACATAACTACTACCTCAGTAAGCAATGAGCTACTGAATGTGGCTCTGGAGCCTGATCTCTGTTTGAAGTGTTTTGTTCCAGTTGAGCCTTCTGAGCTTTAAAAAATATTTTCTTCATCTAAGCCTTCAACTTTCCTATTATTATTAACCCCATTTTGAATATGATTAATTTGTCATTAGTGAATGGCTATGTACCAGAGGCTCTTAAGGTAGCTCTAATAAAACCCCTACTTAAGAAACCTTCTCTTGATCAAGAAGACTTAATAAATTACAGACCCATATCTAATCTTCCTTTCTTATTTAAAATCCTTGAAAAAATTGTTGCTAATCAACTGAGAGAGCATTTGAGGAATAATGACCTATTTGAAGAATTTCAGTCAGGTTTTAGAGCTCATCATAGCACTGAGACAGCTCTCCTTAAAGTTACTAATGATATTCTCATGGCCTCAGACAATGGGCTCGTGTCTATTCTAGTTTTGTTAGATCTCAGTGCTGTGGGGATCAAGGGAACAGCACTAGGCTGGTTTAAATTGTATTTGTCTGATAGATCCCAGTTTGTTCATCTAAATGACAAATCTTAAAATCCTCAGACAGCATGGTGTTAATTTCCACTGTTATGCTGATGATACACAACTGTATTTATATATAAATCCTGATGAATTCAGTCAGTTTGGTAGATTACAGGCATGTTTAGATGACATTAAAATGTGGTTGACATTAAACTTTCTCCTCTTGAACTCTGAAAAGACAGAAGTTGTTATCTTTGGACCAGAACCTCTAAAAAAGAAATTGGTTAGTCAGCCACTTGACCTGGATAGAATCAGGTTTGCATCTGGTGACAATGTAAAGAACCTTGGTGTTATTTTTTTTATCAGGAAATGTCTTTCAAGTCTCATATAAAACAGCTCTGTAAGATTTCCTTCTTTCATTTTAGGAATATAGCAAAAATTAGAAATATTCTCTCTAGGATAGATGCTGAAAAGCTAGTCCATGCATTTGTTACTTCAAGGCTGGACTATTGTAACTCTTTATTAGCAGGAAGTCCTCAAAATGCAATTAAAAGTCTACAGTTGGTCCAAAATGCTGCAGCAAGAGTTCTGATGAAGCTTAAAAAGAGAGATCATATATCCCCAATTTTAGCTTCCCTTCATTAGCTCCCTGTCAAACTTAGAATAGATTTTAAGATTCTTCTTTTGACATATAAAGCCCTCACTAACAAAGCTCCATCCTATATCAGAGATCTGATTACTCATTATGTCCCTAACAGAGCACTTCGCTCTCAGACTGCAGGTTTACTGGTAGTTCCTAGAATCTCTAAAAGCACAATGGGAGGCAGATCTTTCAGTTATCAGGCTCCTCTCCTGTGGAACCAGCTTCCAGCTTTAGTCCGTAAGGCAGACACCCTGTCTAGTTTCAAATCTAGGCTTAAAACCTTCCTGTTTTATAAAGTTTATAGTTAGGAAGAGGTAGAGAAGACAGCCTAATCCGGTTGGGGAGGAACTCAGTCTTGACTGACGGTTCTTCTTTGCTCTACCTTCTTCATGTCTCACTCTATAGGGTTAAGTTATTTAAGTTTTTCTATAGTTATGCTGCTATAGGCTTACACTGCTGGAGGACAATCTGACCACTTCTCTCTCTGCTACTTTCTTCCTTTGTCCAATCTACTTAGTTACCGTTATTTCAACCTTGTTAACCTTTTGTTTTCTCTTAGTGTTCTTCTCTCCATAGTAACCACACCTGGGCTGGCGTTCTGTTAGCTGAGATGCTTCCAGTGACACTACAACTGCTGCTATAAACTCTTATTATTTCAGTATCCTGTGCTTCTAATTTAGCTTTCTTTCTTTTCAAACCCCCAGTCGGTTTTAGCAGATGGCCTCTTGTACTGAGCCTGGTTCTGCTGGAGGTTTCTTCCTGTTAAAGGGAAGTTTTTCCTCTCCACTGTCGCTGCATGCATGCTCAGTATGAGGGATTGCTGTAAAGTCAAATAAAACACAAGCCATTGTTTTGGTCTGCTGATTCCAGAGGAGTGAATTCTGCAAGTCAATGACTCGATGTAATCTGCTGGGGTTCCTTAGATTGGAAACTTTTTCAAAGTGAATTTTTATGATGTATCTTTGATTTTAATTGATTTTCTGTGAAGCGCCTTGAGACGACACCTGTTGTAAATTGGTAATATAAATAAACTTATTCTTTATTCTTGATTCTGGAGGCTAACTGTGTGGAATAAGTGCATTAGCTGTGCCTGTGTAGAAGTACAGGGACAACCCTAATCATTACCTCATCAACTCTGCAGTATAAGAGGAGTAGGGCACCAGTCACCAATCGCCCGGTTGTTATTATTCCATGGTGACCCAAGCCCACTCTTGGTTCCCTTACTCCATGCTAAGCCTATTTCTAGTGATTCCTCCTAAGTCCTGTCCTTATTAACCTCCACTTGTGTGCTCAACTTAGGTAAATGTCCCCTAGTGATTCTCTCAGAGACCTAGCACGTTCATGTCATTCGTTCAGCGGTATCTACAGGAATAAAGGTCATGCTCCTCCTTACACTTAACCAAACCAAACCATCTACCACTATATAACCTGTCTGCCCCAGCACCACTGCAGCAGTTCTCCCCCACATTTAAAAATCAAAGAAACACTGCAACACCTCCCACAACCTACAATTCCAGATCCACTCCGGGCAGACATCTGTTTGGGCAGAAGCATCAGCAAGGGACCTAAAAAGGCTCAACAACCTAAAAAAGAAGGCTGGGTTCTGGGGACTAATGTGGAATCTGTGGAGATGATGATGAAAGAAGGATTTTACATAACATTTTAAAAAAAATAGACAACCCTGAACATCCTCTTCATGAGACTGTTATTGGAAAGCAGAGTCCCTCCAGTCAGAGGCTTCTTCAGCTTAGTTGCAAAACAAACCGCTACAGAAGATCTTTCCTGCCCACAGCCATCACCATCTACAACAACTGTTTAGTTAAATTACATGCTACCACACCATTTAATTTTCCTTTGTGATAAAGTATTTTTGATTTGATTGATTGATTTCATCTTTACTATCTCAAGCATGATCACACCTGCCCACAACTCACTGCTAAGATCAACACAGGAAATTTCACTGACTATCAACATTTTCCCAGCTCAAGAATTTACTTAAGTCGTCTTACTTTTCAGTTCTCTACGTTGTTTCCTCCGCTCCAGATCATCCACCTCTTTCTGTTCATTACTCTATGTGTCAATAAACATTCTTTTGTCATACTTTAAGTCCAAGCTCTGACCCAGATACAGGAAAACAAATCAGGAGACAGTATTTAGGTTAGTTTGTTTATTGAATGAGTTGATGTTTGTACAGCTGGAACTTTGGACGTGGATACGGGATGTCCGGCTGCGTCATGGGGAACCGGAAGCTCTGGAAGGAGACGGACAGGTGAGTGGATTGCTACTCGGGTGGTGAATCATTGTAGGATTCTGGTCTTACTTGAGTTGAAGATTGTTACAGACAGGAAGAGGTGACTGCATTTGGGTTCTCTGGTTTGTCGTGTGTTGCTGTCCAGCAGAGGAATCCAGGGGTGGAGTTGGAGAATGGATGGAGTCTGTCGGGTGTGCCTGGAGGGCTGACTGAAGGCCGGGGTGAACCCAGAGAGGTGGTGAGGTCCAGGGAGCAGCTGGCGTCTTGAGCTGAGGTTTTTTCTTGAATTTTCTGCTGTGTTGTAGGTGGCATAAGGATTTTACAGAGATGGATCTTGAGAGGATACCAGGGTTTGCAAACACGAAAGGATTACTGGGGACAGAAGAGACAGGTAAGCAACCAGAGAGCATCAGATTAAACTAAGGATGTGGAGGAGAGGCTGGAAGTACCATCAGAGGTCAACAACCAGGCACTGAATGACTGCCGAGGCGCTCCCTTTATCCTCCACTGCCTCATTAAGGATTTGGCAGCAGCTGTGACCACAAGGCTGCCTGGTCACTAGGTCCAACCCAGGAACAGCCTCCAAAAACACCCCTTGGTGAGAGACAACAAGGAAGACAGCAACAAACCAGCCAAGAGAAAACCATTTCCTAACATATTTATCGAATTTTGAGACTGCTTAGAGTACTCTTTACATGTAGGTCAGAAAACTAAATCTAACCATGACACTAACGAAGTCTTTGAAGAGATATTTTGTGATTTCACGTTCACGTTCATATTTATCCTTATGTGATTTTTGCTGTTTGTTCTCTTTATAGTAGTATTATACATATTTTTGTTTTACCATAGGCAAGACATTGTCTGAAATGGGTAATGAGTGGGTAATTCTACAGAGGCTGCAGAAGGTGTGTTAAATTATAACTCTGCTCTGTGGGTTAGACCCTGGAGTGTCAGCTACTCTATCCAAAGCCGAATGGTTACCATCTCTCCAGATAAACAATTTAAATACAATGTTTTCACGATTCCACCAGTAGTTGAATGACAACATGCTGCATGGAAGGACCGTCAGGACAATTCATTCCTGTTTCCAAGCTGGCTAAGGGGCCTTGATTATCTGCTAGTTTTTTTGCAGAAAAGTACAGAGCTTTCCATTCCAACACCTTTAACCGCCATAGTTTAAAAAAAAGTACTAATTTATTACATGTACATCATTACTAAAGAAGTTAGAAAAATAACAAAACATCTGACAGAAAGAGTAGGGGTGTGAAGGGAATTAAACAGAGATGTACAAACAAAGGTACATCTCAAGAAGCACAAGAAGTAGCCAAAGCACGTCTAAAGTAAGAGTAACTAAGCGAGCGAGTCCTTACAACACCAGGAAAAAAATGTGAAATAAGTACGATTCCAGAGACTAATGTGCAACAACAGAAATGTGTGCGTATGTGTTAGAATAACTAAGAAAGGTGTCATTCCAAAGAAATAAAATTTAATCAAGAAAGTCTGTAAAAACAACAGATCAACAAAGTGTGACAACAGCAAGTAAAGTCAATCAAATGCTGCTAATACGAACAGTATGATGATCTGCCCAATGTGATGTCTCCACAGACACATCCTTATAGCAGCCAGATTTTTTCTTTTTAATAAATTCACTATTTACAAAAAAAATAATAGAAACCATGTCATGTTTTTCAGGTGCCAAAATATATCTGAAATGAATTGAATTGATATTACAGAAAACTCAAGATAGTTTTAAACGATTAGTACTTTAATGGAAAATGCAACAAGCAAAGCAGGTGCCTGGTCAGTGAAGAACAACACAGGAACAATTCAGTATGTGAGTGTGCTGAGGTTAATCTCACTGTGAACAGATCCTTTGGGAACAGCTTGCGGCAGGCAGGAGGGGAGTTTTTTATAATTAATTTATTAAATTTAGCGGAGGCCACAGTTTTCTCTCTGCATGACCAAAAAGGGAGCAGCAGACAGTTGCATACACTTAATGCCCTGCATATCGCTTTTAGCTAACGTGGTCAGGCATACACTTGGAAAAATCAAAGAGAATGGGTGTATTGATTGCATTTTTTGGCCACTTCAGTGCATACTGTCTGAGTGGGTGTGAATGACGTTTTATCCCACCAAAGGTCTTTTTTACTGTAATTTGGTTGGACACCCAACATTTTTTTTAAATCTTTCTGTGTAAGTGTCTCCCTTCCACCTTTTAGTTTCTAACCCACAAATCCCTCTGAGAGTTCTGAGACGGAATAAATACATCAATTACGACCTGTTTCTGTTGGTTGGAAGCTGCATTGGCTTTCCTGCTTTACTTGAGTGTGAAGAAAGCAGAGGGACTATCCATCTAAACATCTAAGCTACAGTATGCGTCTTCACTTCTAATGAAAAACTGAGTTTACATCCACATAGAGTGACGATTGGCTTGTGTACTTTGTATACAGGTAGATTCCTATAATTCTTGCTATGTTGACATTCACGGAGTTGATCATTTCATTCCAGGAAAGCTGAACATAAACAGTTACGCATATTTGCATTGACATCTTCCATCACTCAGCAGTGCTTCACCTGTAAATGTTTGACGATCCAGTACTTAAGCACTGAATGGGACTAAGACAAGCTATAAAGTGACAGGAGACAATAACCTTTTGAAGTAAGTATAAGTGGAATTTTTCTGGACATATTAATCCCCATAAAAGGTCCTCAGTGATTCAGATGATATGATCCTACCGGATGAGTAGACTATACACACTTGAAGTACTTTAGGTAAGTCAGACACTCCAGCAAAGCCACCAACTTCAATTTAGTCAGTCCCCTTTTAAATAAGTTTGTATCTCTTTTAAGGTTGACAAATATCAATAGCATTGTATGTATGATTGAACTTTAATGACTTGAAATTACTGAATTGACACTATATAAGTAAACTGAACTGCTTTATAATGAAAATTAAACAAAACATACGTTTTCATCCGTTCTTGCAATTCTTTAGATATAGAAATTAAATGTTACTTTTGGAGATATTATGTTCTTCTTCATTTTGTCAGATAGGTTTTATTTACAAAACTATGATTTATAATGTATTCTTAATTGTTTCTTGATCTTTTAGCTCTGTTGTTTATAACTGTGGATTAAGTGGTAGCTCTTGACAAAGATATGAATAGAACATGTTTTCATATCTATTTCCTGGAATAGATCAAACCTGCCAGAGTGTTCTTTTTCATAATATCTCACTGTCTTTCATGGTTTTAGATTCTACAATTTGATAACAAAGTAACACTATCACTTTTTCAAACCTAAATATTTAACATGCATTTGGTTATCTGTTACCAACTTCTTAAAATAAAATCAGATTCAACATTTTGTTTTCTCTCGAAAACAAAGCAAAACAAAATAATATCTACGCTTTATATTAATTAATAAACCCTATGTTATAATCCAGCGTTTTTCATAGTACTTCCAGGACGATGCCTCTGCCGGCAGAAGAGGATATGCAAGGGAGCAGCAGATGAGCAAGCCTCGGGCCAAGGCTACTGGTGGGACTCACTTGAGAGGGTGGGGGTATATTATGCATCTTGGCTGTATTGTAACTACAATGCGTAATATAGTCTTCCTGAATGCGTGTTTTCCAGTGGGGCAGTGGGGAGCGGACTGCAGATGTCCTTGCCCCAAGCTTGATGAAAACGCATGCTGTTTTTGGATCAGTTCAACAGAACAGCAACAGATTATGCAGTAAGAGTCTGTGGGCCAGTCACGAGTACAAGGGTGAATTTTCTATGTTGAACTAAAGATACGTCACTTAGTGTTATCTTTTTTATCTTCATACCAGACTTATAAATTACAGGTTACTCTATCATTTTATACTGCAATTTGCCCACACTGCTGTAATAAAATGTCTCCTTGCTACATTTTACATATTTATTTGCTTTCTTATGTAAGCCTGTATAGCCAAAAGAAAAAAAGATATAAAACCACGAAAACTGTAAATGTGGGAAAGAAGCAGAGCAATTTGGAGACTTTTGTGAATATGAGACGGGGAAAGAAACTGTAATAGACAGAAGGTTGCTGCCATCTAGTGCCACACTGCCTGCTCTCTGGGAAACCCAACATGAGATAGCTGAGATGGGAATGAATTATTCATAAATAAAAGGACGATAAAGCAGTATTTTAGAGATAGGAGATATGATAGAGATATGATTGATATTATGCTGACTATATACAGCACTGTCTGTAAGAAAAATCCTAATCTTTTGCAGAAGTTGCTTTTGTGGATAATTCACTTTTATATTTTGAATATAAAAAGAGAAACCTCCTGGGCTTTTATATTTACAAAGTAAACATTGAAGCAGGTAGACAATATTTATTTTTATTTTCTGTCTAATCAAGTTAACCATTAATACAGTTTTCAGTTTGTACAAAAGGCATCCACATCAATTTTGCTCCTCCGCTGCTGCTCCTCCTTTTAGTAAATGTCAACAGCTTGAGCCTGACAGTCTCGTCCAACAAATTAACTACATATTGCCAGTAGGCAGCTGCACAGCCTTGGTTAGGGCTTAATGATTAAGCGTTTACTCCCCACACAGTTCCTCACACACTCTGGCTCACTGCCTTGTGTGTTTAAAACCGCAGTCAACTGAGAGACGGGGCCTGTTGGACAGGGCAGCCATTTTACTGTTTTTCTCAGGTCTCTTGTTCCTAAAAAAGCAGACGCTAGAACCTCTGAATGACCATAGAGCTGCAGCAAAGCAGAGAAGGTAACACTTTCTGTTTTAAGCCTATTTGCTGTGTTTCTGTGCGTCACAACTGTTGTGTAGTGTAATCTAGTAACCCAGTGTTACAGAGGTAAAACATAACTGAAATGTTTCTCTGTTGGTGAGATTAGTAAGTTTAAAGTAACTTTGAACTGTTTTGATCCATTTGTGAGAGAATATTGGAGCGTACCTTTTTTGCCCCTCCGAGGAGCTCTTGGTACACAGCGCTGTTAGGAAACATTCATATCATGTGAAATTTTTAATATTTTTTTATGTTAGTCACAAACTTCAATGTATTTCATTGGGATTTTATGTGAAACACAAAATAGAGTGTATAGAGAGTATGATCAAAATTCATCACTACATTTGATTTTTTTAATGTCATGTTTTTTGTTTGTTTTTTAATTATTTTGAAATAAACAAATGAATAATGTTTAAGGAACAATATATAAAGAAGGGAATGAGGTACTGTTATGCTTCAGCGTATCCCAATTTCAAACAAATTTGAATTTTAATATTTATTGTGATTTAATGTAAAAAAGAATCGATTATGTTTAAATGTAAATTGAATGTTTTCGCAATGACTGGATTGTGAAAAGTGTGGTGTGCAAATGTTTCCTTCCCTTAGTCTTCAAATAAAATTCAGTGCATCAAATTGCTTTTAATGTTACTTAAATATCATTTTCAGTATTAATGAATAGATCCCATCTGAGATTCATCAGTATTTGTGTCTATATCTGGTTTTAGGTCTTAGGGGTTTGCTTGGGAACTTTAGCTGTCAGTGTCTCTTTTGGTCATTTGTGTTTCATTTTAGGAACAGGTATGATAAAACATTAAGTGTTTTATACATTTTGTTGTAGAATACAGAAATTAAAATACAAATTAGAAAGTCGACAAAGCACAAATCTAAATTTTAAAAAGAATTTGAGTTTCAATAACAAAAAATAACTAACACAAAAGAGACAGTTTTGATCATATTCTTTGGAGCTTACGTGACAAGAGGGCCAAATTTGATAGGCTGCAGGTTTTGTGTGAAATATTCCCTTGTTGAGATCTGTTTCTGCTGTGTAAGTAGTTCACATGGCAGCCAGGGAGGTGGGTGAGATACTCAGCAAATCACATGTCTTTTATTTCCCTTTTCTAAGAAGAACATTTTATTTCCAAAACATACACTGACCATTATTGATCAAAAAGCCTCATTAAGACAGAGCAGATAGGTCAGGGAGAATGTTTTGGAAAGGTAAATTCACCTAATATTTTCAAAAAAAAATACTCATGTTCTTTACATGAGCATTTCTTTTTTGAAAATATTAGGTAAGACAAAGGTATTTTCAAAAAACACCACAAGTGTTTAGTTTACAGTTTGCCAAAAGTTGTGTAGGAAACAGAATCAACATTGTTCTGGTCAAAAAACACATAGACTTGGAGGGGGTGGAGATTAAGTAAATGAGCAGCTCACTAGAGAAAAGTTAGATAAAAGTATAATTGCAAAAGTTAGAATGGCCTAGTCAAAGTGCAGACCTAAGGTCGGTTAAGAATTTGAGGTATTACTTTAAAATATCTGTTCAGAGAGCAACCTGAGTGACCTTGAGATATGTAAGACAAGCAGCAACAAGCAAAAATATAAAATACAGATGAGCTCAATGAAAATGCCTTTCAAACCTTAAAGCGGCATTTTCATTTCGTTTCTTCATTTCCTTTTACTGTAATGTTCAAATGTGCGTTTTGACATTAAAATTTTAGAAGAAAGATCAAAACAAAGGACTACTTTAAAAGGTTCTGTCAATGGGACATCTCAAAAGTCCTGATGTTCTTTAAAGATTAACAATTGAGAAATAAAGTTAGTGGTGCTGTTTTTAGAAGCATGTTATTATAGAGTGCTAAATATTCTTGTCTCATAAAGTTTTGAAATGTGCCCACAGCATGAAAAACAGGAGCGCAAAATTCAAGACACAAGACCCTGGAGAGGGAGACACGTCTTCCTCTCACAATAACTCCTCCATCAAAGAAATACCAGTGCCTGTTTGGGTTACTCACACACCTCCTCCACAGAACGTGACACTGGATAGTGATGGAGACAGCATGTCCATTATCCACACATCCAGCTCTCCATCTGATCCTGACCAAGAGCGCAGTGCCAACAAAAAAAGCATGAAAAGGAAGCTAAGATCCGTAATCCCTAAATCATTGAGTGGGATCATCCACAAGCAAACAGTAGAAAGTGACTTTGAACACACCAGAACTGGGATCCAGGTTCTTCCCAACGGGACCAGGGTGAGCCCGCCGGTGAGTCCCTTTCTGGGGCTCCGGAACTGGGAAAATTCGTCAGGGACATCCACCGAAGAGTCCCAGAGGTCTTTGCTAAGACAAACCCCTCCAGATTGTTTTACCCAGAGCCAACAGGAAGATTCCCTGCTGACCAGCATCCACCCTGCAGAGTATTACGCTGCCAAGGTGGAGGTTTATCGGATGAAGTACTCCTATTTGAAATCATGGCCTGGGTTACTCAGGCTTCTGGCTGGGCTGCAACTCCTGTTTGGCGGCATGGTGTTTGCATGTGTCATTGCCTACATTCAAAAGGACAGTGAGTGGTCTAACACCTATGGGCTCTATAATGGAGTAAACAACAACAGGCCTGGTATGTCTGGGTACAGTTACAGAGGGCCTATGACTCCTTTTATTTTGGCTGTAGCTGGAATCTCTTGGATCATTACTTTGAGTCTCTTAGTGATAGGAATAACTATGTATTATCGAACCATCCTGCTTGACTCCTCCTGGTGGCCCCTGACAGAGGCTTTCATCAACTTGGCTCTGTTCCTGCTTTACATGGCAGCAGGGATTGTTTATATCAATGACTTGAGTCGAGGGGGGCTCTGCTACATGACGATAGGGGTTAACCCGATCATGGCCAAACTGTGTCGAGTTGATGGAGGCCAGATGGCAGGGACTGCGTTTATTTTTATAAATATGATCATGTATCTGGGAAGTTTCCTTGTCTGTCTTAAGATGTGGAAGCATGAAGCAGCTAGGAAGGTCAAACAGAAATTTGAGGAACAGGTAAGCTTGCAGACCCTTTTTGTCTTTTGGCATCTTTGTTTGTTTTTAGGTGGATAACCTACATCACATTTTCATCTTTTTAAATCAATATTAACTGAAGTCTTCAGTTTTAAAAATGGAACTTTGGCTAATCTGTAAATGATGATTAGATATAAATCAGTTCCTGGATCTTGATTTCTAAGGTTTTCTGACGAATAACAATAAGCAGATAATAATATTAGCTTTCAGATAAAAACACAACCCAATCAGATGGGTTGTGTTTTTAATGGTTGTTCCTTCTAATCTGGATACACATCCAATAGTTTTTAAAATGGTCTGCAGTCAGACTGGTCATGTGGCATTATTTCAGTTTTTTGTGTCATTAAAATGAGACAAGCATGATAATGTTGCCCCAGAAGAAGCCGAGTGGAAAATCTGTATGCAAACAATGGCTGAGGCAAAAATTGCAAGGTTTTACTTTCTTTTTGCTTACCTTTCTTCATCTTGTTAGGATCTTGCGACGATAAAACACGTTCACCTTTCTCAAAAAGTTTACAGTCAATCCACAGAGGCCAGCATCATATTTTAACTTCTGCTGTTTGACCTCTATGTCAAATATGCTTTGCAAGACCTTTGATTCACCAAGTATGGTGTCTTACATCTTTATACCAAAAGCATATTTTTGAATTTTATTGCAAAATACATTTAACATTGAAAATATACCAAATTATTCTGATTTAAGAATCCCTTTTCCCCCAACAACAACCTCACCTGTTGATGTAGTTTATGTAAAAAAATACTGATAATGAAACTGCTAAATATGTCAAAAAATGTTGAAAGCTTGAAAATAATAAAAAATACATATTTATTTCTATTCTGTTTCTGTTTGACTTGATAGTTCAACCCTTTGACCTTTTAAAATCTCACGCTAATATTGGAAAATATTTATATTGGGATTTATATCAGTTAATTTTTTTTTATTGGTTAATTTTATAGAATAATGTGTTTATTTTTTTTCTCTTTGCCACAGGATAAGTTAAACAACTCAATTTCTCTAAAACCCCAGAGAAAAAAACAAATATCTTTTAGTGATCAACCAGATACATCTTTGAATAAAGATGAGAACTTTCAGAATGTGCTGCCCCCTAATCTCCACAAATCAAGTATCAGTCCAAACAGATCTACCACAACCAAAGTACATGTGATTGCGGACTATGTAATGTAAGTTCAATCTACATCTATCACATTCGCAGCATCAAGACTCAATGAATTTGTTTTCAACATGTTCTGACTTCCTTCTTTGCAGTAAGTATCCAGAGATCACATGTGAAGAGGAAAGGGAAAGGTACAAGGCTGTTTTCAATGACCAGTATCAGGAGTACAAGGACCTTCACAGCGACACCATTACTATGCTTAATAGGTTCAGGGAGCTAGATACGATGGTGGATCAACTTCCTAAAAAAGGGAAGAACTTTGAGGTAGGACTGATGTTTTACATCCTATATTTAATTACTTTTAGTATGAAGCAGTTTTAAGAACCTGTGTAAACAACAATCATTATTTGGATGGTAATTCTAAACCTATTCTTGTTTTCTCAACAGGATCAAAAGAGAATTCAAAAGATTTTAAAAACATATCAGGACAAAAAAAATGTAAGTGAAAAAAAGTTGCTTCACAAAATGTGAACTTGCTGAACTTTTTTAACCAAGCCACTCTGGGACTAGTGGAAAACAATTCTCAGTATTGTTGATTTTCAATCTGTATGGATCAAATTAACACCAAAGTTAAGTTAGATGGCAAATTACAAAAATCGTTGACAGAAACAAATTAAGTGAAAATGGTGGAATTGAAGTTAGACATGAATGGACAAATATGTTTTAGAGCAATGAACATCAAAATATGATTTGTGTTTCTTACAGGATCCTACTTTCCTTGAGAAGAAGGAACGCTGCGACTACCTTAAAGCTAAATTAGGACACATTAAAAACAGAATCCAGGTTTATGACCAGGAGACAGCAGCCAGTCACAGGACATGACAGACTATAAGATTTCTCCATTTAAAATGTTGTCTAGTGTCTCATTAATTTGTACATTAGATGTGTCATACATGACGTTTTTCACTCCAAAGAATATAATATGTTCCATCAGGTCTCAAACGTCATGTGGTCTAAGGGCTGATGTACAGCGGTTAAGAATGAGCTGTTTTTAAATCATTGTGAGTTTTATTTTATTAGATTTTATGTCTTGACGTCCATATTTTGATGTGTGCTTTTTACCTAGAAAGCTCTCCCAGCAACAGTCAGTTCTAAATAAAGCACTCACCATTAAACCTGCCATCAGATCAACTGTTATGCCGAAGCTGAAAACAGGGTAGTTTCAACAAGATTCTGATGACCAGATCTGGTTATTATGGAGCCTTCTATGTAGGTGCCAAAAGAATCAGCCAAATAAATGATGGATTTGAAATCTTTTCAAAGCTCTTTAAAACCAATGTGATTAAATGTGAAATAATGTCATCTCTGTTGC
Organism: Orestias chungarensis; assembly: GCA_032876305.1. NCBI lineage: Eukaryota > Metazoa > Chordata > Actinopteri > Cyprinodontiformes > Cyprinodontidae > Orestias > Orestias chungarensis. The sequence goes on from JAVLVB010000529.1 coordinate 427,627, forward strand.
TGTGAATGAATCCTCTTGCAGTAGATGGGGCTAATCTAAGTGTGCAGTGGTTGAAACCAGTCAAAACAAGGTCGTTGGAAACTGAATCTGTAACAGGGTCATGGGTCATAAAGATTCACTGATAAAACAGTGGACACATGCTTCTAAATCATTCTTAAATCTCAGTCCAATCGGTTCATGTCAGGTTTCTACTCTAGATTCATGTTTTCAGTTGTTTTTGGGGCTTTTTGAACAGAGCCCAGTTAGCATCCATCCCCTTCAGGAAGGCAACCTCAGCACCAGAACTGGAACATAGTATGAAAAGCATCTGACTAGATCTGATGAATAACATTTTATCTTTATTGTTATGCAGGGTTGCACAGTGGGTAGCTCTGCAGTTTTTTTGCAGAGGGTTTTAGGCTCAATTCCCAGTTTGGGTTCTGGCTTGGTTCTCACTTACAACTCTGACTTCATCCCCGAGACCAAAAACACAAGCTTTAGGGTGATTCTTTACTTTAAGTTCCTTATAGGTGTGAGTGAGGGAGCACGGTTGTATGTCTCTGTTGCCATGATTGACTGGCAACCCTGTCTCGGGTGTAAAGAGTGTGTAGGTGGTGAGAGAAACACACTCACTCCACCCCCCACAACCCTGTAAAATTAAGTTAGTACATGGATGGTTGAACAGTATGGAAAATTGAATTCACACCTGCAGGAGGTAACATGAACTACCTCTGACAGGTCTGAGCCAGGCGCAAAAGCAGAACCGCCTGGGGCACATGCCATTACTGGCTAAAGCTGGTATGGTGTTTAAAGTGACAATCAGATACTTTAACTAGGAGGCCTCCATTTCTAATCAGAATCAGAATCAGAATCAGAATCAGCTTTATTCGCCAAGTATGTTTACGCACACAAGGAATTTGTTTCCGGCTGTTGTTGTTAGCTCTCTACAATTTACAACAATACAATATACAACAAGACTATGTAGACAATATACAAGTTTACATGTTCAGCAGAGTTTGCATATGTACAGAAAATATAAAACTAGTGTAAGATAAATAGTTAAGGTGCAGTTACAGTACTATACAGCATGTATGAAGTGCAGTGTGGCATGTAAACAACAGTAAACAGCAGTTTAGTTTTTGTTATTAATAAGTTTGATGGCATTTGGAAAAAAACTGTTAGAGTGTCTGTTTGATTTTGTGTTCAGGGCTCTGTAGCGCCTGCAAGAGGGTAGAAGGTTAAAGAGTTTGTGACCAGGGTGTGAGGAGTCCTTGATAATATTTTCTGCCCAGTTTATAGTCCTTGATTTGTATAAGTCTTGGAGGGTGGGCAAAGCAGCATCGATGATTTTTGCTGCTCTATCCACCACTCTTTGTAATCTGCATCTGTCCTGTTTTGTGGCTGAACCAAACCACACTGTGATGGATGTGCACAGGACAGATTCAATGACTGCAGTGTAGAACTGTTTCAGCAGCTCCTGTGGCACACCGTGTTTCCTCAGTTGACGCAGAAAGTACATCCTTTGCTGGGCCTTTTTGAGAATGGATTGCATCCTGGCTGTTCCTCTTCTTCCTACCTCTCGTTCCAATTAAAAGGCAGATCTTCATCTCTACTCTAAACTCATGCTTGATCAGGATGGAGCATCAAACCGTGAATGCAATCTAAAACTTTGTTAGTTTGACTTATTTGCATCTTTCTTGCATTTCTTATTCGCCTTTCCATTTATGATTATGTATTAAAAGGAATTTAAATCTGTTGTTTTGGCCTGGACCTGTGCTGCATCACAGGGCCTCCTCGTCATCCTGCGTAGGAACAACTAGGTAAAAATGGATTCGCAAAAAATGCTTCATTGGATTTTACAAAATGAATTCGGATCATGTGATAATGGGAATAACTTGGACTTGTTTTATCGAGAGACTTTTAATGATGTTTGTATTGAAGGCAGTTGGCATTCTTGGTCTCATGCAGATGGAATTTAAGGAGTATCAAACATTAAAAATGTATAATCTACAACAGTTTTGGAATAATAAAAGAAAGTCAAAATCTGTTTGTTATGAGTTGGAAGGCTTGTTTTAAAAACTTTTAATGTTGTTTAATGTTGTTTGTTTCTTTCAAAAGAAAAATGTTGTCACATTAAAAAAAAATAAACGCATCTGTTCATCATTTGTTTATTCTTTCGAATTTTTGCTTAATTTTTGTAACATTTCCAGAGCAGATGAGCCATCACAAGAAAGATGTCACACACAAACCATAACAATTAAAAAAGAAAAAGCATTAGAACTATGTATAGATTTTTATTTAAAGGTTTTTATGTCATTAGTTTATTTTAGGGGGAGTCGGAGAAAGGAAAGACCCAAATGGCCTGGGCTCAGGATTCAAACCAGGGACAATTACCGTACCCTCTGTATATGGTGCACCTGTGGTATGAATATCTTTCACTTTTGTGATAAACCTGGCAAGAACTGAAAAATATTCAAGCCTATCTCAAATATAAAAGAAGTGGATTATCTTTAGCATATACAGTTAGTAAACTTTTATATGAAAAAAACTAAACTTTTATCATTATAAACTTTAGCAAAGACAAACAGTGTTTGTCTTTGCTAAAGTAAAGTAAAGTAAAGTAAAGTAAAGTAAGGTAAGGTAAGGTAAGGTAAGGTGTGTGTCATCATAACTATAATAAATGACAATAAACACTAAAATAATAGACCTGCTAGGTTTGTAGTGTCTGAGCAGTGAGAGTGTGAATGTTTCATGCAGCTGCAGCAGGAGGGTGGGTGTTGCTGCTCCGAGCCTGCGCAGTGGACACCTGTCTACCTCGGGCCCCTGCAGGTGTGACAGTTTTCAGCCTCCAGAGAGGACTCTAATCAGAACCGGAGCGGGTCCGAAACCTGTGACCCGGCTCGGTGAGTAACGTGTGTTTTTTTTTCTCTCTCTGTCAGGTTGGGAAACTGTTAACTTAGTTTATCGTGAAGTTTTGCAAACACGGTTAATAGTTCTTCCAGGCATAGAATATCGGTAAGTATTGCTAATAAATCTAAACTAAGGACATTGGAGAAGTGATCCATCAGGCAGTAAAACTAACCCAGAACAAACCCAGTTGAGACGTGAAGTTTTCAGAAGTTGATCAGCAGTTCTGACACAGCTGATCTGATATTGGAGGTCGCTCTCGTGGTTGGCTGATTCCCAGCAGGGGCCCAAGGGTGTGACACAGCGTGCAAGCAGCACAGGGGGTCACAGGGGGGCACAGGGTTGTGGGTTTCCCCCTGCGGTAAACAACACGCATGGTTGCCCCAGCTCCACCTCCTCTCCGCTGCCTGTCTGAATAATTGAAGCCTGCAGGGTTGAGTTCTGCCGGAGAGATAAAGTCATCAATACTGGAGGTGCAGCAGGAAGATGTTTTTTTGTTCTTTGTTTTTTATGATTAAAAATGGTGCCTACCAGTTTGATGAGGTAATGCCTTGCACAAGTATGGATTCTGCTCAAGGTTTTTATTTACACAAACATCAATTTATGTGAGGTGTTCTTTATAAATATGAAATGTTAAAAATAGAGCTGCAAATATATCAAAATACAGGCGTTATCAGAATATCAGTGTGTGCTGTATCAGGGGATGTAATTTTTAGTGTAATCTTTTATTTTTGTTATGCAATTCTCACTTTGCATATCAAACATATGTTTTCCAATGGAATGCTGTGGGGAAGGAATTTCATAAAATCGAAAAAAACTATATTTTCTCACAACTTCAGAGTTGAATTTATCTCTATATAATGTTGGCCTATATCAGATGACACCCCGATAAAATACTCTGGAGCTGTGATTGATATAAAACTTCATTTTCACTGCGTATGAATACATTTTTGGTGCAGTGTAGATTTAACTGAAAGCTTTAATCTGCTGATTGGTCTTGACCTATATTTCCATTTTGTTTCAGGTGAAGTTCCAGGAATATTTTCAGAGACATGTACGAGCCTCGTTACTATGACAGCCATCCTGTGTACAGTCCACCGTACAGCACCGTCTCCCACAGTGTCTACCCCCCAAGAAGCGTCCACTCCCCGCAGAGTCAGTATGACTCGTACACCCGAAATCCTCCTCCTGATTCGTACTACATGGAAGGGCAGCCTCAACACTTCTACAGATGGTTCTCTCCTCCGGGTTTTGTTAAAACCTTCCAAGGAGCCACAGCGCTTATGTGCTTTATTATCTTTGCCTGCGTGGCTTCAACCCTGGTGTGGGACATGAATGGGTTTGGCTACGGGGGATACAGTGTTGGGGACATGGGCTCTGTGGGAGGAGCAGGCTCAGGATATTATGGAGGCAGCTACGGCTACAGCGGCAATTATATGACGCCACAGTCGGCCAAGGCAGCAATGATTTCCATGGCGGCCATCAACTTCCTAGTTGCACTGGGGTTTCTGGTGGGAAGTTTCTCACGTTCCCCAGTGATGCGGGGGTGCACGTTTTACCTGACCATCTTCATCTGTGATCTCATCCTGGCAGTGTTTCAGGTGGGTCCACAAAGCAAACACATTATCACTTTGTTATAGGCTGGATATTTCTACGAATAAGCATGAAGCAGTGCTGCAGCATTAATGCTAATTAATATGCACAGCATTCATTAAAAGCACATCTACTCTTGGATTCTCTGGGGTTAATTTCTAGTTGTTATGTTAATATAATTACCCACAACTTTGTATTCAATGACCTTTAAGTTCATGTCTATGTCCCAGGGGTTGCCTTAGTTGTTACCGGTTAACCAAAAGGTTTTTAAATATGTACCTTTTTATATAAAACAGGTAAGAAGCATTTTTTTCCATTAACATACATTTCTGTTTGTTTGTGTAAGCTAGCGTATATTTATAAATGCCAGTAGACCTGTACTTAATAAACATGTTATGGCAATTTCTGTTTGTATGTATATCTATAGCATTTTCATTAGTTGCCGTTTTAAGGCCGTGTTGTTTGAGGTACCTTGTTTTTATTATTTCAAATTCAAGTATGTTCAGTCCATTTTCAAACGAAAGCAGTAAAAATCAGAAACTATAGGGCACAAATAATCCTTTTTAAAGATGTAAAATGGAAAACACATAAAATACTATCCATTTTACCAGATATCTGGCTATATGTGGTAGATGCCTGAGAATTGCAGAATTAGCAGGAATGAAAATCCTCTCTGGTTGTGTGATTTCTGGTTGAAGCTGCATCTAAGAAGTTAAAGGAAAAGTTAATACCAATATATTCCAATCTGCATGTTTTGGCTTCTCAGGCCATCATAGATATCATCTTTGTGATCGGGGTGAACCCGATGTCTCAGAGCTCGCAGAGCATGCTGTATAACCCCATGCTGAGGATGTGTCAGAACATCCAGGGGACCCCAAGTCTGAGCGGCAGTGTGGGGGCCGGTTTCCCTGGAGGATTCCCCCTCTACAATCAGTACCTTTACCACTACTGCTTCATGGACCCTGAGGAGGTTGGACCTATAACTGTATTATTTTGTTTTATATTAAATTTGATTTTAAATAATAATGTGTAACATGCACTTTGTTCAGGCTGTGGGGTTTGTTTTGGGCCTCCTGGTGGTTCTGGCTCTGTCTCTTTCTGCTTATTACGCCTACAAGACCCGCAGCAAGATTTGGCGCCACGGAAAATCTAACATCTTGTGGGATGAAACGTTGGTCAGGCCGTCAGAAGCACACGATGTTCTGAACTGGGTGAGTGAATATCTCTATTTGGAATATTTTTCGTTTAATTTCAGCTTTTTTCTACTAAAGCAAAAACCTAGATCCCTAGATCTATGGTTTCTCTTACACATGTACTTGTGGTTCACGTTTTAAGCCTGCCCTAGTTGAGAACCACCTGTGTTAAAAAAAAAGCAACATTCAACGGAGAGCCATAATTTTGATATATTCAAGACTTAAGATTTCGTTTATTTATATAGTGCCAATTTACAAAAGATGTAGTCTCAAGGCACTTTACAAGAAAATTAATTCCAATCATAGATACATCGTTACGACTCTGTTTTAAAAAGTTTCCAATCTAAGGAAACCCAACAGATTACGTCGAGTCATTGATTTAAAGCATTCCTCCGGAATCAGCAGAACGAAATGGTTGCTTGCTTTGTGTTTACAGTAATTCATAGTGTACAATTAAAACCGTACCCTATCTAGATGTTTATCTTAGAGGTTTTCTTCAGAACTTGCTGGCTCTGACCATCTGTCTTGCCTGACTTCTGTAATAAACAGGTTATACCAAAAATAACATACCTCCAACATTGAGGTAGCTGAAGAATCTACTGGTGCTAAAATCAAAGCTATATACCTAGCTAACTGTAGCACATGTATTTATTCATAGATGAAGAAAATGAAACTGCTGGTGTTAGAAGGCAGTTGAGCAGATTCCATATTGCTCTGCTCTGTTCACCATTTATTAGTTTTATAGTGTACCTGCTCCTAACCCAGGATGGGTTTAACAATGTTCTTATAATAAAGTTAAATAAAGCTCATAAAATACAAAATAATTGTTAAATTGAGACTATTTTTTCAAGAAAATTTTATTGAAACTGCATAAACTTTTTTCAACGAGTCTCTAAATATAATCATACTTTATAATCATAAACAAATCAGGAATCTGAATCAGAACTGAAATCAATCAAAGTCAAACAACTGCCAACATTGTAAACATCATCAACCAACTGTGACGCATGGTCCAATTTTATTAAGAATCAAGAATCAAGAATCAGTTTAATTATATAGCGCCAATTTAGAACAAGTGTCGTCTCAAGGCACTTCACAGAAAATCAATTAAAATCATAGATACATCATAAACAAATCAATTTGAAAAAGTTTCCAATCTAAGTAACCCCAGCAGATTCATAGAGTCATTGACTTGCAGAATTCACTCCTCTGGAATCAGCACACCAAAACAATGGCTTGTGTTGTCATTGACTTTACAGCAATCCCTCATACTGAGCATGCATGTAGCGACAGTGGAGAGGAAAAACTCTCCTTGAACAGGAAGAAACCTCCAGCAGAACCAGGCTCAGTACAAGCAGCCATCTGCCACAACCGACTGGGGGTTTGAAAAGACAGAAAACTAAATTAGAAGCAGAGGATACTAAAATAATAATAGAGTTTAAAGCAGCAGTTGTAGAGCGTCACTGGAAGCATCTCAGCCCATGTTCTCATCCAAGAAGCTCTCTCAGCTAACAGAACGCCTGCCCAGGTGTAGCTACTATGGAGAGAAGAACACTAAGAGAAAACAAAAGGTTAACAAGGTTGAAATAACGGTAACTAAGTAGATTGGACAAAGGAAGAAAGTAGCAGAGAGAGAAGTGGTCAGATTATCCTCCAGCAGTCTAAGCCTATAGCAGCATAACTATAGAAAAACTTAAATAACTTAACCCTATAGAATGAGACATGAAGAAGGTAGAGCAAAGGAGAACTAGGCTGTCTTCTCTACCTCTTCCTAACTATAAACTTTATCAAACAGGAAGGTTTTAAGCCTAGATTTGAAACTAGACAGGGTGTCTGCCTCACTGACTAAAGCTGGAAGCTGCTTCCACAGGAGAGGAGCCTGATAACCGAAAGATCTGCCTCCCATTGTGCTTTTAGAGATTCTAGGAACCAGCAGTAAACCTGCAGTCTGAGAGCGAAGTGCTCTGTTAGGGACATAAGGAGTAATCAGATCTCTGATATACGATGGAGCTTTATTAGTGAGGGCTTTATATGTCAAAAGAAGAATGTTAAAATCTATTCTAAGTTTGGCAGAGAGCCAATGAAGGGAAGCTAAAATTGGGGAGATATGATCTCTCTTTTTAAGTTTCATCAGAACTCTTGCTGCAGCATTTTGGACCAACTGTGGACTTTTAAATGAATTTTGAGGACTTCATGCTAATAAAGAGTTACAATAGTCCAGCCTTGAAGTAACAAATGCATGGACTAGCTTTTCAGCATCTGTCGTAGAAAGAATATTTCTAATTTTTTTCCTAAGATTAAAGAAGGAAATCTTACAGACCTGTTTTATATGAGACTTGAAAGACCTTTCCTGATCAAAAATAACACCACGGTTCTTTACATTGTCACCAGATGCCAACCTGATTCTATCCAGGTCAAGTGGCTGACTAAGCAATTTCTTTTTTAGAGGTTCTTGTCCAAAGATAACAACTTCTGTCTTTTCAGAGTTCAAGAGCAGAAGGTTTAATGTCATCCACAATTTTATGTCTTCTAGACATGCCTGTAATCTACCAAACTGACTGGATTCATCAGGATTTATAGATAAATACAGTTGTGTATCATCAGCATAACAGTGGAAATTAACACCATGCTGTCTGATGATTTTACCAATAGGGAGCATGTATATAGTAAATAGAATTGGGCCAAGTACAGAACCCTGTGGTACTCCACAAGTAACCTTACAATGCG
>JAVLVB010000529.1:436125-460005 GCA_032876305.1 Orestias chungarensis
TTTCTCGTAAGTTTAGCAACTGTATTAAAAAGAAACCTAGGATTGTTCTTATTCTCCTCTATTAGTAAAGTAAAATATGCAGATCTAGCTTGGCGCAGGGTCCTTTTATACAGAAGCACGCTGTTTTTCCAGGATAAATAGGACTCCTCTAAAAGCGAAAACCGCCATTTCTTCTCCAATTTCCTGGTTTTTCCCTTCTTCTGTTCTGAATTAAACCAGGGGGCCAACCTCCTATGAGTAATCACTTTCCTTTTTATGGGGGCTACGTTGTCTAATTTTGTACGCAATGAGGACGTAATACTATGAACAACAGCATCAATCTGTGTAGGGCATGAAATTAATTTGTTGCCCTCCACTGCGTTTCTCTGAAATACTGAAGAAATTAGAGGTGGAATGGATTCTTTGAAGGCTGTAACATCATTGTCCGATAGACACCTACTATAAAGACATTTTCTTTCAGATTTTAAGTACTTGGTGAAAAAGAACTCAAAAGTTATCAAAAAATGGTTAGAAAGGAGAGGGTTAGGAGGCAGCACTATAACTTTTTCACACTCAATGCAATAAGTCAGCACAAGGTCTAAAGTGTGACCAAGAGAGTGAGTAGGTGTTTGGATTTTTTGAGTGAAGCCAATTGAGTCTAAAATGGCAGTAAAGGCTACATTTAGACTGTCATTTTTGGTGTCAACATGAATGTTAAAATCTCCCACTATAATGATTTTATCAGTGTTTAACACTATTTCAGATAAAGAATCTGAGATCTGATCTATAAATTCATAGTAAGGTCCTGGCGGACGATACAAAATAAAAAACAGAAGTGGTTTAATTCTTTTAGAGGTTGGATGAGGAAGGCTAAGGGTTAAATGTTCAAAAGAACTATAACTATTAGTTGGCCTGGGATTACTTAATAAATCTGATTGAAAAATGCTTCCTACTCCTCCACCTCTCCCAGTACTTCGAGGAATGTGAAAGTTTGAATAAATAGAGGGAGTTGATTTGTTGATACTAACATAATCCTCATGCTGCAGCCAGGTTTCTGTGAGACAATGCAAATCAATTTGATTATCAAGAATTAAATCATTAACTAATAAGGACTTTGAGGATAGAGATCTGATGTTCAATAAGCCACACTTAATAGTTGTACATTTTTGTTTCATCTGAGTTGTTTTTATCTTTATGAGATTTTCAGGATTAGCTTTTTTTAGATTGATCTTTAATCTATTTGGTTTTGGCCGTAGGCAAGACACCGTCTCAATGGGATGTTGGGTAGGTAACTGTAGAGAAGCCGCAGAGAGGAGTTCTAAACTACGACTCTGCTTACTGTTCTGACTTTTTTTACCCTCTCTTTACTCTACTTTGTTGACCACTCTTTTCTGGCTAGATGTATAAGCAAGCAATCTCTTTAATTGTGGGACGGATAGATAGTTTAAGCTTGTTTCTGTTTTGTTTCCATTTTGGGTTAGTGCTTGTGCCGCCATGCTGTCTTGATCGAGCCACGAGCCAACCAAAAAAAAAAAAAACACAATTGTTTTCTAATAGAATCATCAATGGATACACTAGGTGCTGAATGTGTTTTTTAAATGTAGTAACCATTGAGTTTCGGCAGCTATCAAGACTTCAGTCAGGGACTAAAGCTGGCACACCTAAGTTTCACTCTGACTGATCATTAACCAGGACAGAGATAACAACAGCTATAGACACCTGGTTTTTATGGCAGGAAGCAGGTCAGGAGACCTTTATATTCTAACTAACTGCATGGTTACTTCGGGAATTAGATTATCCCTCACATTAACATTTCCAACCTATGATTGTGTTTTTTAGACCCGGGATTGAAAGGATGGTTTATTGTATTTAGCATGTAATGTTTATTTGGATTGCTTGTCTTTTCTTTTCTTAATTATATTAATTTGCATGTCTGCACTTCAATCCTCTGGTATAACTGAGACAGTTATTCAGGTACTGTTAATCTGAATAAGTATCTGAATCTAAGACACAATTTTTATACAATTTATACATACAGTATATTTAATTACTGTTGAAAACCCCCTGTTCTACAAAACTGTGACCGTACAAAAGATATTAACGTAAAGTGTGTAAGAAAACCACAAAATGAATCGTGTTATATTTATAATTTCTGTACTTTTTTGTTTTAGCTGTAGGAAAATGTAATTTAGTTCCAGTTCAATTTCAGGTTGCTAGTGTTACTTAACTGTAATAATCTTGCATAGAATGCTGCTGTTTGTTCCTCATTGCGCAAGCCAGTGATGGCAGGGAAGAATTGGTCATAGGAACATGTAAGAGTATGCTGTGAGTTTAGCCTCCCTTCACCGACACACACAAAGGGAAGGAGAAGACTGAATCCCCTTATCGGTCCAGGCCTCTGCATACATTCCGCCTATTGCGTTGAAGGTCTCTCCATTGAGATGCAGGCCCTATTCTGAGGCACTGTTGTATCACAGTGAAGATCCTTGCCTTGCAGGGAACCATATATAATGTATGGGTCATGTATAATGTATAAAAAGGGTTGAGTTGCATCTCTGTTGCTGTGTGAATTCCCACAGAGTGTGGTGGCACTAAATGATTTAGCTTGCGAAGGTTTCTCATCAGATCAGTTCCTGAGCCAAAAAATATTTTCAAATGTTTTTTTTCCCCAACACATTTATATTTAAATAAGTGGAAAAAGTTTTTTTCTTAAAAAAAATAAAGGAATCATAATTTTTAAAAGTACATTCATTGCTTTAAATGGACAGAATGAATCATCAATTTAAAAAAACAGTGTATGTTCATATTGTAGCCAGTCTGAGAAGCAGAGAACTGAACTACATTTCTCACTGCAGTGAATCAGCTTCCTTGGATTATTTTCCCCCACACTGAGCATTATCCTGTGACTCCACATTCATGAGATCCGTTTCACCAACTGCTTTTCCTCCCACATCAGACCTAACTCTGTTTGACTACACAGCCATGCAGAATTAGGTCAAAGACAAGGAGTCTTTAATATTGCATTCTACAGTAAGAGTGGAGATCACATCAGGCAGATGATTCATTTGGTCTTTCCCAGGCTCTGTGGCTTTGAAGTTGAAAATCTTACTTTTTTTGTTAATTTATATCATAGATTTTTGAATTAATTCTTGCAGTTTCAGTTTTACTTTGCCACTTTGTTATTTTCTTATCCCATGACTGCAGAATTTTCCTCCCTTTTCCAGGCTTTTAGTGCATTCATGCTGAATTGCAAATGCATCCACATTCTTACTAATAACAAACATCTTTTGTTAGATGCAGTTGGAAAATGTGTTTTTTGTTGTTTTTTTTCCTTCCAGAGAATTAGCTCTGCTTGTTGAAAGGTTTTTAGGTGAGACAAAGGGGAATCTGGAGCTAATAGTTGTCAGATCTGTCATCCAGCCTTACACTGGGGATAAAACGTGAGTGTGATTGTGTGTTTGTTAGAGTATGGGCTCGTGTCTGACTAACTTTCTCAGCTATCACTCCTCTCCTCCCACCCATTATGGCTGATTTAGTGATGTGTCAAGCCAAAGACATGTGTCTGATCTCCTAGGAGGATTTCAAAAGACATCCAGTAGACACTGCGAGGCAAAGTTTTAGCCAAGACCTTTAGAGGTGGAGTTTGCATGGAAGCGGATCATAAAGTTCTCTGGCCTTTTCCCAAGGTCCCGAAAAGACCATATAGTGTTTCTTTCTCTTTTTTTTTTCTTTGGAATACTTAAATATTATTAACAAAAACAAACATTCATAACACAATATGCAAAATGTCCAACCTTTTAAAAGCCAGGTGTCATTGAAGCAACATTAGAGAGGTTTCAGTTTTGGTCGTTTATGGCGGCCAGTGTAGAGTAAGCGCTAGTGTTTTGCCTGAAGTAAGAATGCATTTCCTATAGGATGGTAAAATCCTGATCTCCCTGTTGCCTGCAGTTGGATTGAAGTACATTTCTGTTTATAGTGTCTGTGTGAAGGATGAATAGCGATGAGGTGATGAATCTAACTGTGGTGAAACAATTTCATTTGATGATGTTGAAAATAAGAAAGGGGGGAAGTGCCGTATGGCGTAAAGGAGTCAGCACATTTATAGTTGTTTTCTGCTGCAGGGTTCCTGCCACCCTCCTCAAAGTTGCTTAGTGTCGGTTAAAGCGATTCGGATCCCCTCGGGCCATGACAGAGATGTCCTTTAACAAGCTGCAGTTTGACGTACGATCACAAAAGTAATGAAAATATTTTATGAAGGTTGAAAAGTTACTTAGTTTTGCTTTAAATAAAATACCACAAATTACATTAAATGTAGATTTTGAGTTCTGGATGGCCTACTGTGTTTGAAACTTGATGATACTTTGACATTAGTGAAAAAAAACCAAGGGGGGGTCAATGGGTTTCGTAATTTGCTGGATTGCCTTGGCCTAAACACATTCTGTATAAAGTCTTCTACAACCCAAACTTGAAATTATTAACTAATTCATTTTCATTTTTAACACTCAAAAATGGAGATGAAGATTTAGGCGAAAGAAGTATGGGGTGTCAAAAAGGTGTTTGCAAAACTTTAACATTCGTATTCGTATATAAATGTCAATAAAGTTCTTGCACCCAAAATTCTGCTGAAATATTCGCGCGTCGGAGAGTATAAATCTAAAAGCTGTGAGTGCAAAGTCTTATGAATACAACTACGAACTCTTCCTTTATCTGTGGACACAAATTCAACTTACGATGACATCACAGGGCCATGTAATCGATCCGGGTTCACATCAAACACAGCCCGCTCCGGGTGGAGCAAACACTTGTTTATATAGAGACATGTATTAATCTTACCTGTGATGCTTCATCTGAGACTGCTGCACCACTGTTTTACGTCATCTTTAAATTTGGAGCTGGCTGTGTTTGATGAGATTGTGGATCTATTACTCCGCCCTGTGACGTCATTGTAACAATTTTTGACTTCTACCCACAAAGTTGAATTCGTGTCCACAAAGGAAGGCAAAGTTTGTAATCTTACAAATTACAGTTGTATTCATAAGACTTTGCACTCACAGCTTTTAGATTCATACTCTCAGACTATCAAATATTCAGCAGAGGTTTGGTTACAAGAACTTTATTGACATATAAATACGAATTCCAATGTTGGAGTTTTATACACACCTTTTTGACAGAGATTTTACTCCATAATAAGGACGTTTCAGGGAATGATACATTTTTTATTCCCTTCATATCTTTAAAATCATTCAGAAAAACATTCTTTCCATCACAAATATCTCACAGATGATATCACACCATTCATTTAAGCTATCATTCTTAATTCATTTCTTTATAGCTGCTTTTCAGCTTTTTCAGTTTTGCAAATAAATATTCAGTTTTTTAACATTTACATTAGATGAGTTTATACCCCCACAAAAAAAAAGGCTCTTCCCAGCTAAACATTATATCTGTTCCAAATATCCTATCTAGTTCTGTAATGTCTTGCTGCCAGAATGTAATTACATTTTGACAGGCCCAAAATAAGTGGTAACGATTGGGTTCCCACTCTCCTGAACCGGTGCAATAAAATACCTAATGAGACATTTCCATCAAAATGCTCTCCATCACTTGGAACATGTCACCCTTTACTCAATCCCCTGTATTTCTCTCAGGTATCTTTTAAAATGTATTATGGTATTTATTATTTTAATCAGCCGATGTCTTTTATATAATTTAGAAATCACCTAGGATTTGAAGTTTGTCTAGTAGACACTACGATTTGTTTTTAAAAGACAAAAGGAAAATTCATATGATTGTTTTGTGGAAAGAACGGCTTAAGTGTTAAGTGTTAAGAAAATCATTATTATTAAGCCTAAGCAGTTTTTCAACATCTTTAGTGGCCATCAGAGTTGGTTATCATCAGGGCTAGGTATTAAGAACCTCATATTTCAAATAAATTTGATTGTTTAGGTCACAAGTTAATTTAAATTTCTAATTGCCTTAATTACTTTAATACTTATAGTAAAAAATAGCATTCAAATAATAGATTTTTGTGAGTATTAAGAATTGTATTTACTACTTATAAATACTTTTTTCTTGCCTGTATGAAATTCCATTGATGAAAACATTACCTTTACAACATGCTCAGTATGACGTATAAAGGTTCAATCATGACAGCGCTGTATCAAAATTAAAGCAAAGCTACAAGTTTTGTTGTGGAAACAGAGATAATTCTCATTATTTTTGGTATATTTGAATCATATTGCCATTACAACCCACGTTCCTCACCACTTGATGGGAATAGTTGACACCAAATAGATGTTTTCCATGAAACCCAAGTACAGCTACTTCACATCAAACTGTATTATAAATGAAATAGAGAGTGTAGCCATTGTTCCCAGTGTTGCCAGTTAGCAATTGTGTCGCTATATTTAGCACTCAATCACCTCTGGTGACATTTCAGAAAATTAACTAGCAACTTTTACATTTATGTTTGTTATTGGAGACTCAGCTGCTACAGGCACTCTCAACACTTGCGAGTAGTACTACCAAGCACTTTGCAGTAACTGTACTCATCAAGTTATGAGCTCCTCCCACTCCTGCATCCTGTAGCTCTGAAGTCAGCGTTATAGTCACGCTCTGCACCACACTGACAGTACTGAAACTGAAAAAAATGTTGTTGGTTGCTCAGCAACCTCATCCCAGCTCATCCATCACTACTATCCAACTTTCTACTTGGGTCGATTCATAATTTATTTTGTTGAGATCAATTCAAATTGAAATAAATGGCTGGATTTCTTTAGGTACAATCCATTTAAGCTAATCTTGGCTAATTGTCAATACCTAGGGTGAAATTGAAAATATGTATGATTGGAACTGTGAATTGGTGTTTAATAAGTAAACAAATTTGAATTAGATCCAGGCAGTGTAACTGAAATGTATTAAAACGTTGGTGGGTGGTAGTTCTCAAAGAATTGACTTTGGGAACACTTTAAAGAATCTATAAACTAAGTCAAATTTCTCCTTGCTTCTGTTTTAAAAGTCCAAGTTAACACAACTATAGATATGTTTGGCTAATTAGTGTAAACTGTGATAATAGATATGGAATTTAAACATTTAAAATATAAGCTTGTAAAAATTAAGGACCACAGATCTTGACATCAAATAAGAAGTGCAGTAGTGGAGTTTCTGGATATTTTTGTTAGGTGAACCACGTCGGAGAGGCACGCAGCACCCAGCAGGCACCGACCATTGTTGTGTCTGAGCGGGCAGCTCCTGACCTGAGGGCGGAAAACACCACGGGGTTCGGCAACGGAACAATCAGCAACAAGGGTGAAGGAAGCAGTAAAAGCAACAAGTGAGCTTGAATTCACTGTGGAAAGCTGTGGGGGCACAGATGCTTTTCTGACATGATGAAGTCTGCCCAATCAGATCTGTGCAACAGCAAAGATGTTTCATTTCTTGTTGATGTTAATGAATCTGTGCTTACAGTTTCCGCACAGAGGTCAGCATCAAACCTGATGCTGGGCCTCAGCACCAGAACACCAGAGCCCCCGTTTGTTCCAGCAGCTCCTTTGAGACCGACAGCACGAGAAAACCTCCTCTGCATTACACGAAGAAGAGGAAGCAGGGAAAGCTCAGTCAATCCACGCCTGCTGCCCAGACGAAAACTGAGTCCCAGTATGAAACTGGTTACACCTCAGGGGACACTGGTAATGATCTGGACTGGGACCAGAGAGACCTGTACAGGTGGGTCAGATATGCACTCCAGTTTAATGCTGCACTCTCCACGCTAAGAAAGCCTCACTTTCCTCTAAACTGCTTTATAAATCAATGCAAGAATTACGAAATGAGTCACAGTTCACATTTCTGTGAAAAATACACCGATAGAGATTCTAATGAACCTAACCATCGTCTTTATGACACATTAAGTGACTGTTAAAGTCATTTCCATTTCATGCTTGAGATGCTGATGGAAATCTCATTCTCTTTGCATCTGCCTCAGTGAGAGTAAAAGTGCAATTATCCGCTCATGTGCTGGAATGTATGTGTGCCTTCAGGCTGCATCCGGCGATTACAACAGACGAGCAGCGCCACAGGTACAAGAGACAGTTTGACTCCGATCTGGCCCGCTACAAGAGGCTGTGCTCTGAAATGGACGAAACCAGTGACCAGATGAAGGAACTGAGCAGAGACTTGGACACACTGGATGAAGGCTCCATGAAGTACCAGGTAACCGATAAGAGAGGAAAGATTCTAGGTCGACTGCCACTTGCAGTAGATGCATCATTGTTGGTCTGATAGACATAACTTTCATTTGGTTTGGGAAACCTCCCTCTGAGACACCCCCGGACTAAATTCAAAGTATACTAACACACGACTGATTAGTGTCTTCTGAAGTCAATTTATATTGGAGTATTAGAGTGAGATGGTATAGTTTCATGCTTTTATAGATTAGAAACACTAAATAACATGCATCTTCCTTTCACCTCACAGTTAGGTGCTGTTTTGTGTTCATTGCCTAAAATCTCAAAAACATGGAAATGCATGAGCCAAACTATGACTTGAATTTCATGACTTGCAGGGTGTAGCAGATGAGTACAACCGGCTGAAAGAACTTAAAAGGGTAAGGTGATCCAAGGGATCTCATTGTGACATTGTTTACCAGAACTGTGACCTTTGACCCTGTGAACAACTTCTGTAAAACCTTTATTGAACAAATATAGCACATTTAAGAATGTTTAAGCAGCTTTTGGTGAAATGTTATCATTTAGCTGTTGGTCAGCATCCCAAATCTTGACCTGACAATATTTGTCCACTCTGCCTTCTAGAAGTTCCTAAAACGTCTGAGTTAGGACATTTCATGTTCAGAGGAATGGTTTCCCTCAGTCTTGATTTAATTGTAAACTTGCTGCGACTAGGGCTGGATTATATGGATTACAAAATAAAAGACAATTTTGTTTTGATGTAATTTTTCTTGCTTCCTTTGTTAGAAAACGTGTTTTTATTTCATTCAAGCCTTCTGTGAGATCACATTAACCCAAAATACAAGCTATAAAACATGCTTGCCTTTAACCACGAACAAATGTTTTATTTAGAAGAAAATACTTCTGTCATGCAAAGATCAGGTCAGTTTTTGTGTTGTACGGAACAAAAATCCTGCTGGTTTAAAATGTTTGTAAATTACAAAAACCTAGAAACCCAGAAATGTTAACATTGTTGTTTAAACCTTTCAGACCCAATGTAAGTGTCAGAGAGTTATACGTTGTAGATTAATGGCTTATATAATGTCTTTACTCTCGTTAGTGCCGAGACCTTGAGGTTCTGTTGCTGATGCTAGTTCGATTTGTGAATAGAGTAATGACACGAGCAAATAGTGATAACATCAAAATAAGCAGGATGTAACAGGTTGTGACACGACCAAAGTTAAAAATAACAAAATACTAAATTTACAGCCAGGTGTGTACAAGCCCAGGTAGGATGTGAAACCATGGTGCTTAAATACAGAGGAGGTTGTGCTAATCATGAAGCCACATGTAGCTGAGCAGGTGGAAACAAATCTTTTCTTTTTTTTTTTGGCCTTTCATCCACATGGAAACTCAATTTTACTTCACTAAAAACAGTTATTAATGAATATTTGGACCAACATGGAGAAACAGGAAGCCTCTGTATTGGTGTAGATGGAATTGAGGGCAGGAAAAAAAAATGCTATCACACAAGCGGTGATTTATACCCTGGATCAGACTAAAGCTGAAACCCTAAGATCCATTTGACACAAAATGGCAAATGTACATTGTACAAACAAATATGTATCTGCATGACTCGATAGGTCCTGCTAATAATTCTAATTGTTCTAATCTGTGATTGCCTTTTTTTCCAGACTGAAGACTATCAGGCAAAGAAGAGAGAGTGCAAAGAACTTCGGAGAAAAATATTTCACCTCAAACATCTGGTGAAAATCTATGATCAAGGTTTTTGTTAAGAAAAGACATAGAAGCACTCTGGCACCTTGCTCCCTTATGAACTCAGTATTTTTATTTTTACTATCTCTCTCATATATATATATATAAAGTTAACCAATAAGGAAAGCAAAACTTTTTTCCAAATAAAACTGCACATACAACTTTCTTTTCGGAAGTTAAATCTGACTAACCCTGTGTTGTTTTATATGAAATTTGAATCTGACAGAGATATATTCATTTTCTTTTAAGTACAAAGTTTGCAAAATTTCTTTAAGTTACCTTTAAACTGCATGAATTGTTTTACATTTATATATTATGTATGTATGTATGTATGTGTAGTGTGTATGTTATAATATTAAACATTTCATTTTCTATTGTAATACCACTCAGATTTGTGGTAGCAGTGCTGATTTTTTGTACTTTATAACTAACAAATTTAATAATCACAACTAAATGAAGGGGCTGGTATGTAGTTGTGCATGTTTTGGTGCTGTTAGCTTGCAACAACAAGGTCATGAGTAAAAATTCCAGAATGAACCCTCCTCCCAAACACCCAGATCATCTCTGCACATTTGCAGCTACCAAAATCTATTCCACTGTTTCCAATTCGGTGAAGTTGTCACAGACTCAATTATTAAACATTTGTATTAGCCAAAATTGTTGGCAAAACAAACTTTTTAAAGATTGTTGATAGGCCAGAAAGCTCCGATCGGTGCACCCCTACCCTAATTTGAAATATGCATCGACTGTTCAATGTGCATTGCTAGACAAAAAAATAATAATAGCATGCATTTGATGTAGCAGTGTTCAAATTTACTGACAGTAAAGTTATGAGTACTCTGGTGTGACCTAGCGTTACTTTATAACGCACTGAAACAAACATGTAATCTAAACAATCTTTGTTAATGTGATGCTACTTGACAAACATGCAACACTTACCTATTTGTTGCTGAAAATAACTAAAACATTACTGTTCCATAAGCGGTTATCTAATGGTTTTTGGGACAATGTAATACTGTTTACTTGCACTGCTGCTCTTATTTGCGGTTTCTCATTTCAAAAAGAACTCTTACTTGTATCGTGTTTATGTTGTTCATATCTGTTTTATAGTCATAATTTACGTTTTATTTTAATTACCGTCCTGTGTAGCTGATGTCTTTTATGTCCGAGTATGGCACTTTTAAATAACTGCAGTATTATTTTCTATTGTAAATGTACCCTACGGTGAAGTCTCTTGTTTTTATGTTGTTTACCTTTCTGGGATTATGAATACTTCCACTTTTCCTTTACTTGCTGCTGGTTCACGTGCATTACTCCAAAAACAGCTAACTGAACTGGTTCATTGGTTTTTCAAGTCAGATGACTCCAAAGCGCTTTATGCTACAAACAGTCATTCACCCATTCATCCACCCATTGAGTTAAACTACATTGTAGCCACAGCTGACTGACTCAAATGCCACTAGGACCACTTTTGTGAAATGACTCGCTCAAGGGCGAAGCTAAATAAATACCTCCTTAGCAACCTGCCCCCCCCATAATAAAGAATATTTCATTTCAAAAGCCTGAAACGATCCTCCCCAGCCCTATGAAAAGAGGCTTCACTGTGAGAACAACATGCTGTTATAGACTCCAACATTCCATGATCCCGGGATCTACATTTGTTAATGACTTACCTGGATAAATAAAGGTTTAACAAACATGTTACTATGACATCAATCCCAATTAGATTTTGTGATAACAGTTTCTACATAGAAGGCAGATCCTCTCTCTCTCATGACCAACAAAACGGTCCAGAATCCAATAAAAATGGATTGAAACAGAAGGAAGCAAAAGCTGATTGGAGGAGAGCTTCGGGATTCATTACTCTGGAAAAGAGGGACATTTTGATCAATGATCAATGTGTTGTAAGTGCACATGAAACATTTTATCATGGCATCTTATGGTAAACGACACGAATACTACAGTCGAAAAAGACACCAATTCAAAATAGGCTTCTTTAGGAAACCACTTACATAAAGAAGGGCGGTTCTTATCACAACACTGAACAAAATCTTGAATTTTCATCAATTTAACAGGACAGCAGGAAAAAAACATAATTTAGACAGTTTTGAAAAATCAGGAATACTAATTTATCGGGACGATAAATCGCTGTTCTTACGGCCACAAACTTATTAAAATAAAGTTAACTGGTTCTACAGCTGTAAGGTTTTCTAGGTTTCCTTCAGCAGTGATCCACACACAACAAAAAAAAAACATAAGTCTAAAAGGTTTGCATGAATTCGCTTGAGTTGTCACGTGTTGTAAACGTTTATTTGGCGTTCCCCACACAGATAAAACGACAACAATTTCTGAAGAGGTTCTGACACGTCGTGTTTGATTCTTTTAATAACAGCCATTTACAGGAGATCTGTAATCTTTCGGAAACCCAGTAGCAAATAAAAATAAAAATAAAATAAAAAACAACAGCAAGTTCACCTTCAATCCTCTAAAACAGTTAAAGAACATCCCCAGCAGTAGATCAGGAATTCATGTGCAGTTTCATCCTAATCTAGATTTTGTAAACCTGCTTCTTGAAATAATCTTATGAGGTAAATCGACAAGAAGCAGGACCCTCTTTTTTTTTTTTTTTACTTAACCCAAACAACAGTGTGATGGTTTTTGGCATCGACTACATGCAGATCCTTCCGACCAGGTTTCCCTCAGTTACATTAGCCCAGACCCAGCACAACAACCATGACGGCATGAATATCTCATTAGGTTAGTCTTTTTGTTTGTGGGTAGAGGTATTTCATCTAGGCAGTTGTACAAAAAAAGAAAAGCATTTAGGAGCTACGAATTAAAGCAATACTTTAATGTTTAACACAATCTTGAATAATAGTGTAAATAAGGGAGAGGAAAAATGAAAACATCTCAATATCAGAGATCCAAAAGCTTTACCTGAACATGCAAACAGACAAAGTTGGCATCAATATATATAGATATATACAAACTGTAAATCATTTTCAAGAGATTTTTACGCCAGATGTAGTGCAGTGCTTTGCAAAAGTATTCACCAACACGAACTTTCATACGTTTTATGTGACAGACTGAGAGAAAATGGCTGCATAAATGTAAAGTTAAGGGGGAAATGTTTTTGTTTTTCATAATTAAAAGTATAGGAATCAAACCTGAACATTAAAAGCGTGTTAAAAAAAAAATTTCCGGCAATTTAAACCTCCTGAAGAAAATTCCTTGCAACAAGTTACTTTAGTGGGCTGAGGAGTAATACTAATGACTAACGACATTTATTGATATTATTTACAAATTTCACTTTCGTTTTGCCACCATGAAATAAATGACCTGCCATTGCCTCTCAGCTTCAGTTAGAAACCACATTAGCCTTTGCTATGTCACCCTCAGCGTCACCTGACCCCCCCAACCCAAACAGAAACAGCAATAAGTATTCATTTTTAACATCAACACTGTTTTACTTATCAAGCTGAGGTTAATTGATTAATATTCGTGTAAAGGCCGATACATCGTTCCCCACCATAGATCTGTAAACAACAAATTATGAACACGCGTTTATTACGCATTAAGGGTAAGAAAAAGACAAAACTGGCCTTTTTCTTGCCAAACAGTGAGCAGAATCTGTTCCCTTGTACATTTTATCTAAAGTTTTCACATGAAACATTTTAGACCCAAGTTTAATAAAACCTGGATGCACAATAAACCTTTTACAAAATGAAACCAATTGTTTAGCATAAAGTATTGCACTTTATCACTGCATTAGGCAAGTCTGCAAACAAAAAGTATTTAGGTTAGTCTTTTTTTGCATTACATGATTCAATTAATGATTCATTAAGCGTCTATGGATGCATTTTTACCACATCTAAAAACCATTTATTAGTCATCTGTGAAAAGACCGTACCAAAATTCCAAATAAAAGGCATTAAAAGCATAATTGCTTGTGAATACTTCTGCAAAGCACTTCATGGAAGAAGGTCAACTGATTTTTCACGAGTAAAATCTTAGATCACCTCATTTGCTTTTATGTATCACAACTGAATCCAAATTTAATTTCGGCCTCAAACACCTCATTCACAAAATGTTTTCAAACCAAGCAGAGGAAAAAAATTGAAGACACACAAAATTATTGTCAAAAAGACCACAGAAAATGACACGATTTTCTTTAAAAGATACAATAGAATGAGCTCCTGAACCACAGGGAGCCCAGAATTCATCATCCTCGATAAGGAGGCAGTTGTCAAAAAAAGAAGGCGGTTTCTGGTGAACAAATCCTACCAAGGTTCATGTGACTGAAGCATTCTGATGTTTGATGAGGTATTAGTCTGTTCCCATCGCAGTTTTTAATTTCCATGCTTCCTGGTGCACCGCTCACTTCCTCACTTCCACAACAAACCGAGGATGACGTAATAAAACTTTGGTGATTTTCTGTTAGTCTCGCTTCATCTGGCGCCGACAAAAAGCAATGAATGGGTGAGTTGCAGCACCTCCGCTCCGTTTCAGTTAAACCCGTTCCGGTCATGACACACAGTATGGAGTGGAGGCAAAATGCTTCGGTGACGGGACAGTTTTGTTCTCTACGTGGAGCTGCTGCCCTCTACATGAGGCTGGGCTTAGTCAGTAAGACATGGCGGCTGCCACATGACAGGCTTTGGCAGCCATACTGGTTCCTGGCACCACAGAGACCGGGTTGGCAACAAATTGAGCCGTCAGAAGCGCAGCTTGTGCTGCAGCCCGACAACCACACAGATGGAAAGTGATGAGTCAGGAGGTTTCCTGTGGGTCCTTGTCGTCACTAATACCAGGCGGAGACCTGGTCCGTCTGGGGGAGGGGGGGCTACTGCCCCGGGACATACGGCCAGCTAATGGAGCTTCCGGATAGCTGCATGTCACGGATCAACGTCTCGATGGGGGTCTTTCCGACCAGGCGCATGAAGAAGAGTTGGGAGATGAGGTTGGCAGGGACGGCGCGCAGGGCTGGCAGGCGCAGCAGCAGGCGGCCGAAGCGTTGCGGCTGACTGGGGTACTGCATCCGCTCGTACTCCGTCAGCGCCACCTGAGCCTTCTCCTGTAGGGACTCCACGTGGACCGGGTCCGTCAGACCACAGGCATCTGGGAGGGGGGGAGGAGCGGCTGTTATTTAATAGCGTGGGAAGGTTATATAAAGAGTCGTGATGAGCTGGGAGGAAGGCTGGAGGATGAAGACTAAAAACAAACATGGCGCCACATCACTCTGCCCTCACCGAGTGAGTTAACGCTTTGTAACTTAATAACTTTCATTAATAGGTCCAGCTATGCTCGACTAAAAAGCCCAAAGGTGTGCAATAATCAGAGCGGTTTAAGAATACAGGAAATAAAACAGCCTTAACACTTTTTAATCGGGCCAAGAGATGGCGCTGCAGCAGATCATATTAGTAATCAATGGTGGCAACCATTTCTGTCCCTTTACAAGGACCTTCAGTTTTAAAAACTATCGTCTTCCGTTCTGACATAGATCCACAATACGTTTTATACAGCTTTATTTTTATTTTGTTTTAGCGTGAGATTCAAAGAGCTGTTGTGTTTTTGAGTTAAAGCAGTGGCTCCTAAACACTGTTCAGAATGTACAGATGCGCCTATCAGCAGGTTTTTCTGTGCAGAGTGTAAAATTATTTCCTGATTTAGTTTTGCAGAACCTTTCTAGTATTAAAAAAAAAAAACTGCTCGGGAAACTGAACACATTAGACCAATTCTTCACAACAAGTTACTTTGCATGATAATGGCTATGGTTGATAATGCCAATCCAGGAGCGTTTGTCTCCAGAGATGGAGAAGGCGACAGATGTTAGCCTCTGTAGCAGCGCTAGCAGTTTCCTCTGTCCTTGCTAATGTAGGCGAACAGTAAGCATGGTGCTTGGTTCTTAAACTATCACAAGAGTCTACTCTGAAACCACGAGGAAAGCAAGGCACAAGATTAACTCAACATTACTCATATTGCTCTCGACTCCCCGATCTAAAACGTCAAATAAGGTCGCGGAACAAAAAGCAACAACACGGTTTCCCCAAGAACAAAAATCTGGTAGGAGAAATAAGAACTAGAAGACGGAGCAGAAAAGAGGAAAATATAATAAAAAAGTAAGTATGTTTGGACACATAGGACTGAATAATAAACTGTTTAAATGGGAACGATTTAATAGCAGAGAAAATTAGAAATGTGGCATCTAACCTTTAAAGTGCATAGATGTAGTTTTAATAGAAATGATGGAGAAAATGAAACCTAGAAGTGACAACACCGCCGCTCACCTGGCGAGAACAGGGCGATGGCCTTGAGGCAGCTGTACTCAGCCGAGTCCACATGCAGCCTCATGAGCTTCTCTACCTGGTCCTGGAACATCCTCACCTGGTCCATGAAGGACACAACGCGCTCGGCAGACATGGGCGACGAGTGAAAGCCGGCTGCTGCCAGCAGGGGCGCCATGTGCAGCGGCAGGGACGACTGCGCCGCGTTGAGGATGAAGAGCTCGCTCCAGCTCAGCCTCAGCAGCGCCACCTGTACAGACACAAGTTTGTGGAATAGCTTCTGTATTAAACTGATACCCTTAAATGATTGACATGGGTTTTTTTTTAGTGTCTAATGGAGACCAAATGTCCTCACCTGGTCCGACACAGGCAGCTCTGGGAAATATGGGATGTTTCTGGCCCACTCCACAGTGCTGAAGAGCAGCCGAGCAGCCAGCTCACAGATGTTATCTATCCCCATGGCGTTGTCCGGACCCGCCTGCTGGTTGTACTGGTGCCCGTATCGACTACTGGGGTACGGCTCGGCGCGCAGCAGCTGGGATATGAGCTCCGACAGCGGCTGACCACCACCGCCTCCCCCGTTGTTGTTGTAGAACTCGCTCCCGCCGATGCCGCCGGCGCCACCGATAGGCGTGATGGAGGGACTGAGGCTTGGCTGAGGTGGGATACGCCCGCGTTGAACTGCTGTAGTTTGGTTGGGGGACAGAGGGGGGAGATTGTGGGGGTGAGGTGGTAAAAGTGGGGCAGGAGGTGAAACAGGATGAACAAAGAAAAACAAAATGTTAAAGTATTTCACTTATCAGCAAAGAGGCGTCATCATGAACAGAGCCTAAAAATTGTATTTACAAAAGTAACCACTTTGTAGGTGCCACATTTTTTAACTAATCTATAAAAACCCATTTAAAAAAATGTAGATTTTCTTCTGAGCTCCAGAGTCATTCAATCAACAAACGAATCTGAGGAGAGGCTGAATTACCGACTCATCCATTCAGGCACGGTTATCCAAGCACAAGCTCAGCCTAAAGCAAATCGCAGAATCACTCGTAAACAGGAACGCTGCAGAGACGCCGACCTCTGACCTCACTGTGAAGGTGGCGCAGCAGAGAGTTTTTCCACAGGGAGTCGTGATGTGTCTCATTAGCATCCTTTATGATCTGTGATTATGAAGAAAGGAGCAACTAAACACTCAATGAGGACGCCTGTGTGTGTGTGTGTGTGTGTGTGTGTGTGTGTGTGTGTGTGTGTGTGTGTGTGTGTGTGTGTGTGTGTGTGTGTGTGTGTGTGTGTGTGTGTGTGTGTGTGTGTGTGTGTGTGTGTGTGTGTGTGTGTGTGTGTGTGTGTGTGTGTGTTTAAGGTTTAGGCATGTACTAGTAATGTTTTGGTTTAGGTTAGGCTTTAGAAATCCATGAATAATGAATGGAAGTCAATAGAAAGTCCCCACAAGGATAGAGAAATGTACCATATGTGTGTGTGTATATTCATAAAAACTGCTAAAGAGAAGATCAACACATGAACAATGAGACGGTTTATGTATCAGGACATAAAACTGCTCTGGTCTTTAACACGCTGTGAGGAAGCAGCACCTGTATGCACCCATTTAATTAGTGAGACCCCCTCCTTTAAAAAACAGTGATTGTGCAAACCACCAATCCATCGAAGCAACACATCAGAAATGAAATTAGAGAAGCCATTTCTGAAGCCCGTCAATCTGGAAAAAACAATATGTGGCCCTTTTTTACTATATTCACGGAAAATTAGATACAAATGGAAACCAATTATAACCGCTAACTCGCCATCAGAGGAGATATCCCAGCAATAGAGCAAAAACCCTGACGGTGTGACACGGTTAAAGGTCAAGGGTAGAAAACAAGTAGAAAAACTCAACAAGTCTTGCATGTTTTGGAAGGTTGAAGATAAGAGATCGTCCCTCTAGAAAGATACAGCAGTATGAATTATGTTTGCTAGATTGAATTAGAGTTGAGTTCTTTGATGTTGCCAAGCATCTTGGAGCAGCTCTGTTACGCTACACATGTGTCTGGAAACTAGTACGTTTACTAGAGCATCTACTCTCCTCGGTTTTGGTTGCTGTGGAGTTTGAGGGATTTTTTGATTTGCTGCTTGGTTTTTTACATTTTCGGAGGCGTTATGATGTGTAACCATGGCAACAAGACATTGTCTTTTATTTTCAGCCTGGTTCAGTTGTTTACAATCTAAAAAGATAAAACAATACATGAACTATGACCCCAAATTCCAGTTGATTTTCATGGATCCAGAGAGAGAGGAGGAGGAGGAGCAAACAGTCTCTCTGCAACCAACCAGCCAGCGCAGTATTTTAAAGAGCGAGATGAAAGCAAATGTCGTGGATTAGCCAACAGTGGATGGCTAGCCCTGCTAGGACATGTAAGTGAGCAGTATTTTCTTTGCTGCCCAAAATTGTCACCACAGTCATGAGACTCTTCAGCAACAGCCTTCCGTGAGAGACTATAGCAGATTTGATGCAAGCCTGACTGCTATAGGAGATCCTTCCTTCCCACAATCCTCATCATCCACATGTCCTTGAACATAGTTGGATGCAAAAAATACAGTACTTTTGAATTGAACTGAAGATAATACAATAACTGCTTATTATTGTGATACTTTGTGGTGACATTGTGGTGATGGGTTGGTTTGCCCACCTACATACCTAATTTCGACCCTCAAAATGCTGTACTTCCTGAGCTTTAGCCTCCCAATATACATCAGGTGAGGGCATTAATGGCCACAAAAATCTATCCAACAAGCCAAGTAAACATTGACATGCATCAATTGTAATATAGCAGCTGTTGCTGTTTTGACTGAGATTTGATACATTGTGCACACAGCGGGTTTATAGTTTTTGGGTTGTTTTTTTTTACAAACAAGATCTTTCATCATACCCAAACTGTTCTGCATGGCATTGGAATATTGAAGCTTTAGTTTGCTTTGCAGCAAAGAGACCTTTGCAATCGACCTCGAAATAATCTGTAGACCAAATTGTTCCACGCGAGACCAGCTGTTCAACAGCCGAGGCTCCGTCCAAACTGGAATCAACGGGACAATAAACCAATACGAGAAGAAAACCCAACTCATGCTGCTTGTGATGCACTGGCCTAGTCAAAGTCAAGAACTCAGTGTGATTGGAAAACTTTGGTTAATGCGTCAGAGAGCTGCGCACAAACAATACGTTTATCTGCTGATCTGAGGTTTCAAGTGAAACTCGATTTGTGCGTAGCCGCCGTTTTGAGTAACAGGCCATTAGTGTGTTTGTATTTTACGGTTGGTTAGCGTAATTTTCAGATTTACGCAACAAAAACTTACTTACGACCAAAGAAAAACGTACAAATCCTGCATAACGGAGACGCGGACATTTTCAGTCAATTTTCGCTCCTTAAACCCACCGAAGTGGCGGATAAATTATTCAAATTCACTTTTGATTAAATGTACCCGCATTTGGCCAGTGGCAGGTGCTAATTTCCACCCCTGATCGTAAATATAGTGTCACCACTATAATAGTGTGCACACTACTCATATCACAAAGGACTATTGGGAATAAAATAATCGCTGGCTACCACATTTCAAGTGTTCAGAGTTTGCATTTCACATGCTAAAACAAAGTTTTGTGTGTTGTACAGACAAATATTTTCTAAAATCAGCCTGTACACCCGCTTAGGAAATTCTCAGGTGTGACACATTAATAGCAACTCGATGGGAGCGTAGTTACCTTCTTTTCTCATGCCGACACGGAAGCATTTCTTCAGGCGGCAGTACTGGCACTGGTTCCTGTGGTGCTGGTCAATCTGACACTCCCTGTTGGACCTGAGAGCAAAATTAAGAAACAAATGAACATAAGTGGATCCTGATATACTGCAATGTCCAATGGAGTTGAGTTTTCATGACTTCCTGCTGTGAGAAAGTGTGCTTTGATGAGGGATTTGCATACGTGCTGCCAGCCAGAGTCGTCTGTAACAGCTCGACTCTGGTCTCAATCTCACAGGGACAGACATCTTTACACCCCTCTGGATTGGCCAGAATACTGATCATGAATTCATAATTTTCTGCTTTCATCTCCCTATGATTTCAAATATTTTGTGGATAGTTATAGTTGGGAATTGCTGTGGATACAAATTTAGTCACAGGTGTCGAAAGTTCAGTTTGGTTACAGAACATCAGAACTCTGGGGAACGATTTTTCTTAACGTGCATAAAAATTTGCCTCTTTGGAAAATGTTTTGTTCAAGAAAATCAAGGCAAGTCCCTGTATTGAGAGCAGAACAGCAGACAGATAACAGACGTTCATTTTGCTGCTGAGGTTCATGTTTGCAATGTTACAGTTGTGAACGTATTTAAAACTATTATTATTAAAATGGTAAATTATGAAAACAGCAAGAAAAATAATAGTCTTCAATAAAATACGATGTTATACGTAGGCCTGTCACGATAACACATTTTGCTGAAATGATTAATTGTCTGAGAAATTATTGCGATAAACGATAATATTGGTGGAGACCATTTAAAATTGATATAATGATAATGTCATAATATTGCAACTATGTCTTGTCAAAGATCAATAAACTTTATTTTCATTTGAACACTTAAATCTGAAACTGGTAAATAAAATAAACAAAACCACCAAAAACAGAAATAAATGGACTCTCAGTGTCTGTTAACAAAAAATGCACATGAATAAAAACTAAACATTAAAAAAAAAGGAAATAAAAACTACATCCAACCAAAAAAGTGATGTATGCCAATTGCCGTTTGTGATATGTTTGTTTTCCTGGGGATTTCTTACGGCTGTCAAACGTTTGCAACGTTTTTCGAAATGCTTTTCAATAATATTAAAGCGCAGCATTTCTATAGCAATTAAGCGAACTACACGGCCTGTGAGCGCGCACCACTTTGCGGCGTTCTTTTTGTATGTTTCCTGTCGATTAATTGCTTCACTGTAGTGGATTGTTGGGAACTTGAAGACGGAGACGGCCTACATTTTTTGCCAAGCTGAGAAAACTGAATTGGATGGTTGCTCGTTAGGTGCATGTACAGGTTGGTTGTATTGCCGCTCTTCGTTGCTACCGTGTTACCACGTGTGTATGGGGCGATTTTTGTGCCACCAGGTTTGCGGGCACAGAGCTGAAGGAGCAATAATTGTGAGGGTGTAGGTATGAATCTCAGGTGCGCTCGCTCGCTCAAAAGGTGCTCGGACATGCGCTCAACTCTGACAAACTGCTCGCGCTCGGCTCTGTTTCTGCGCTTGCAACTCTACTGAAATGTTAGTGAGTCTGAGAGTATTAATCAATTTCTTTTTATTTGGAAGGGTGAGGAGCGAGCGCAGACACAGAGCCGAGCGCGAGGAGAGAGTTGAGCGCGTGTCCGGGCACCTTTGAGCGACCGCACCTGAGATTCATAATCACATGTTTACAATTATTGCTCCTTCAGATAGCTCAGTGCCAGCAAACCTGGTGGCACAAAACTCACGCCATACTGTGCGGAGAGAAGCGGCGCGGCAAAAAGACACAGGAGAAACAGTATCTGACGGGGAAACGCGACTCGACGAAACACCGGCTTGCAAAGGTTCAGCGGTTCACCTCGAAAACGCTCCAAAATGCTCCCACACTGGTGCAGTTAGTTTGTAACCAGTTGTATTTTGAGGTTTGTTCAGATATTACCTAGCGTTTCCTAAGCATGCTAATTGAGCTAAAACGCTGGAGCAGTACAAAATGTTGTATGTCTTGTAATATTACAACTTTATTCCTGAAATATCAAGACTTTATTCGTGTTTTTTTAACACTTTATTCTACCATTATTGCAGCCTTATTATTGTGATATTCTGACTTTCTTCCCGTAATATTACCAATTTATTGTCGCAGTTAAACAAATATAAAAAATCTCATGGTTACAGAAGATTGTGGTACCAGGAAAAACCTGCTTTTAGCATCTAAAATCTCAAAACATTGGCCCAAGCCATGAATTCAAAAATACCCGAGCCCTGGCTGGCTTCATTTTCATATTATTCATAAAAGTACCACCTGATAATGTTATACTTCCATCCATAACTAGCATGCAGTCTGTTAAATAGAATAATGTATAGAAATGCGTTTAATATGATTTATGATTTTAATGACCGGCAGGACTAAATTTACCCTAATATAAAAACATGCCTGCATTTTTCATCCTAACCACATACAAGTGGAAAGTATCCACAGCGTGAAACATACACTTCCTGTTACAGTCATATTTATTATTAATGGTTTATGAAAGCATATTATTCCCATGTTGTTTTTTACCAGTAGATGTTTGAGTCATTCACTTAAACGGTCAAATCCAAACTGTTAGAAGCCGAAACTATGAGTCAAAGGATGCAAAGAACAAAACATAAAATATAAAATATCCAAATACAAAAACTACCCTAGTCCACTTTCAGACACATTACCTGAGATATATTCAGCTTTAGGCTGTCGGATGATGAAGCTAATCATTAAGATGTGCCCTTAAGGTCAAGACCACAATCATAGAAGTTCTGCTCTAAACTGGGAAATTGCTGAGGCTGTTGCTGAGTTTCTATTCTCAGATGAAAAATAATGAATAGTTAAAGGGCAAAGTGACAAATTCCCTGCTGCCGAATTTGACCTTTTTCTTTCTCTGGTCTAATACGTCAAAAAGCAATATGGCTGAACAGAGATTTTCATAAACGTCTGCAACGTTTCTAAGTCATCCAATATATTCTTTAAATCCAAAACCTGGCATCAAAACGATTCATCTCCTTCCCTATTAATGACGGTAGAGCATTTTGTCTTCCTGGCAGAACTATCAAGTCTTTGGGGATGTTGGGTCAGTTGCTATAGAAACAACATACATGAAACACGTTAACATATTGTTAACATTATATTGCTCTTAATGGCACATTATATTTAAACAAGAGCAAAATATTGAATCTAAAGGTCTTGAATTCTGAAGTAAAATAATTGTTCATTAATCAGGTTCAAACTTTAATGGTGGCAACATCCACATCCTACTTTGGGTTCCAACTAACCATCAGTGTCTATGGAAATACTGAATTTGAACTTTCACCAGACAATTAAATACACTTTTTAAAAGCTATTTATGAGTGTGATGGAAGTATAGAGGACACTGACAAAAATCAGCAACCAGTCATCATCATAGCAACATTTACTCTCCAGCCCATCATTTTTCAGTATTTTGCCGTCCTAACAATGAGACACTCAATTACAGACACTAACGATGCTTTACAGTATTCACACAAAGAGATCAGAGCAGATCAAAACGATAACAGCAGCATAACTAAGGTGTTTTTTTTTTTAAATATCAGAATGTGTAGTTTTCCTAATACTGTCCAGCTATTAACCTGCTGATCTCATATGAAGGGGGAAATAAAGCAAATCTTACTGATCTCAGTGAGATGTTCCATGTTATAATTTATTATAAATATTCCTGTTTTGAATTGTTCTTTTAAATATGAATATGTTTTTCTATAGTTATGCTGCTATAGGCTTAGACTGCTGGAGGACAATCTGACCACTTCTCTCTCTGCTACTTTCTTCCTTTGCCCAATCTACTTAGTTACCGTTATTTCAACCTTGTTAACCTTTTGTTTTCTCTTAGTGTTCTTCTCTCCACAGTAACCACACCTGGCCTGGCGTTCTG
>JAVLVB010000529.1:461934-490898 GCA_032876305.1 Orestias chungarensis
GTGTGTGTGTGTGTGTGTGTGTGTGTGTGTGTGTGTGTGTGTGTGTGTGTGTGTGTGTGTGTGTGTGTGTGTGTGTGTGTGTGTGTGTGTGTGTGTGTGAAGCCTCAGGGGGAGGAGGGGGTTTGTGAATAAATGGGTGCTCCTCTTCCCCCTCCGTCTACCCTTGGTGTCCCAATCAGATTATGATATGAAGACCCCAGAAAGCAAAAAACTGTTTGGATTTTAGCTGCATTTTATCTCTTCTGTGTATTTTCCTCTAATATATTTGTGTGTTGAAGAGAGATCCAGCAAACAGAGGCTAAGGGAGTGTATGCAGAGGGGGAGGGGGCTGTGTGTGTGTTCTCCCAGGGATTTGACACTGCTATTCAAGCCCTGTGGTTACCATGGTGCCTGGCTGCCTTATATGGCCATTAGAGTCAAAGAGCACAAGAGAGTGGGCTGGTGTGGGTCAGCATGCATGCACAAACACACACATACGGATGAAGAATGTGGAGGATATCTCTCCTTGGAGGTGCCGAAAACATGCCCCCCCCATAAAAAAGGCCTCATCAACGACCTGAAAAACAGATCACTGCCAACCTGCGATGAGAAAACACAAGCAGCCGCCAGCTGTTTTTTGTTTTCGCTAACGTGGTTAATGTTGCTGGTTCACAGAATTCACTCCCAACTTTTATTTCTCATAACAGCCATGATGGTGATCAGAGGTGGGTAGTAATTAGTTACCTAGTGTAGTTTTGTTTTAAGGAGCCGTCTTACTGGATCGTTACCTTTCACTGTAGCAGAACTGACGATATTAGGAACTATGGTTACTCTTACTTCACTACAATGTCTGGATATACTCCACTGGAAGCAACTTTCGTCAAAAACTAACACAAACCTGCAGTTAATGTGAAGAAAGGGAGACCTCCTGTTTCTACACGAGCTCTGTGGTCGCTGGAAGCCGTTCAGCGTGTTCCACCAAAATAGTTTCCTACGTTTATAGTTGCACATTTTGATCTGTGGAATCAAATCTTTTTATTATAAAAATTCAATCGCTGTCTAACGTACCAGAGTTTGCATATTTTTGTCTTTCTTTATGAAACCCTTTTTAAAAAAAGACCAGCGCTAATGGTACTGATCAGATGTTTACAACAGTTACTCAGTACTTGAATCATTCGTTTTTTACTGGTACTTTTTACTTTGAATCAACTAAACTATAAAGTATAGAAACTAAACTTGTTTGAGTGTAAGTTTTGGCTTCTCTACCCACTAACGGTGGGAGCCTACTTCTGCTTACAGATGCATGACCGGATTGCTTCCCTTCTGCTTATTGTGAGACAAACTAAAAGTCGCGTCACGGCCGACTGCGTATCTCTCAAAGGCCTCTCTGTCGTTGCACTTTGTGAAAAGCGCGTGGTGATTTGTGTTTGAGGTTAACCCGAGAGGTCAAGCTGACTTTCACACAGTCTTTGCCACGCTAAAAGCCCAGGGTCAAATGCAGATAAAGGCGGAGAGAAGACGCGCTTCAACCCTGGCTAAGCGCTTTCAGAGATAAGTGATGAATCTGCTTGTAAATGAGCAGCTTAAGGGGCTGGAGGAGGAGGGGGGGCCTGCATTGGTCTCTGTGCCATAAACGCTGCGCTACATGCATCTGGTTGTTTCAGTTGGTTATCGGTCAGATTGTTTTAAAGGCAAATCCACCTACAGCCACTTTAACTGCATTCCTAAATCCAAACCCAGCTTCATCCCCCGCGGAGCACATTGCAAAAAGAGCCATTGTGCAATCTATTGGGCTGCTAATAGGTCATCAGGGGGTTGTCTGTGTGTTAATTGGAGAAAGTCTGTTTAATTAGGCCTCTGTGTATGCTTTTGTCACTTCTTGTGTTGAAGAACAATTAGGGTTGTGAAAAAGACAATAGTTGTAAAAGACAAACTGTGTGTGTGAAAGGAGACTGAATATTTAGCAGGACCGTAAATCCGTTTTTAAGTCTGAGAGGGGGGAAAAAACATGTTTACTTGCTGGCAAGATCTTTTTGTAGTAGTATAACAACATCTACTGTAATGCTGATGTAGACTTTCACACATGTGGAGTTATTAGAAGGGTTTGTCATTAAACGACCTCTTTTCAGCTCTCAAAGGTACCCATAAATATGTTTATTTACCAGGTTTGGTCATTTAGTTTCTTTGCCATTTTATGATTTTATTCTTTTTATTTTTATGTTCTGTTCACAAAGGAACAAATACAAGAAAGAGTTGAGGACGGTAAATTTCGTACTGCTCATGCATTAATTATTTTTTGCCTTGGGGATGCTGTGTGAGCTCTTTTACAATGGATCATTTTAAAGTCTCTTTGATCCACTCATAATGTGTTTTTACTCCAGATATAAGGTTATGTGATACCAAAAAACTCTACTTTCTAGCAGGAGGAGGCTAATGGTTATTTAGGATCTGATCAGAGTCAAAATTGGGACAACCACCACAATCTTTACACATGAAATATGAATATACACAATTGAATTATAATCTTTGAGCCCTTCAACCAAATGTTTTCAACTATTAAGAAAAAAAGTAAACTGATGATATTTCCATCCATTATCCAACCCACTTATCGTTGTCTGATCACAGGGGTCTGCTGGCGCCTATCTCAAGCTTACAATGGACAAGAGGCGGGGGTACACCCAGGATTGGTCGCCAGTCCATCGCAGGGCAACATGGAGAGACACACAGGATGAACAATCACTCATGCACACCTGAGGACAATTTAGAGTACCCAATCAGCTTAAAAGAGAACCCACACATGCACAGGGAGAACCAAGACCCAAGGTGGAATTGATCCCAGGCAACAGTGCTACCCACTGCGCCACTGACCGATGATGCAATATATAGATATATCAATAAACAAGTTGGGGCAAATATGTGCAAATGTTGAAATGGGTCATAATGAAAGAGAAACTAAACATGTTTTCCTATCATAGATCTGTTGCTGTTGTTGATCTCTCTGCCAACCCTATTCCTTATTATCCAGAACCTTAACTCTAATTCTTTATCTTCCCTGTTTTGTACGGTTCTCTCTAGTCCGCCTTTTGTTCTAGGCACTTACAGGCAAACAAGAAATCTTCATGCACCACATAAAAAGATAATTTTTTTTCTCACTGTCTGAAGTTAAATCTGACCAAACGTCTCTTGTTTTGAGTCTTTAAGAACAGAAGCTTACAAATCAAAGGGATTACTGTCCTTAAACAATGAGCGAAAGCCCAGATACTGATGTCTTGGCTCTAGAAACTTATGATTGGTTACCTGACACATTTGAGTAAATAACCGCCGGGGAATTGTTAGACAACACCTACAGCACACCGCGTTTTTGTCTGAAACGATGCGAAAGTCAGATTATAGTTTGTGGATGCACACAGAAACTAAGACCTTCACTTCTGGAGACATGTCCTGTGGTCTGATGAAACTAAAGTGAACTTATTCCAACATAATCATCATAAGCATCATTAAATTAGGAGGAAAAAGGGAGATTCTTTAAAGTCTGGGAATGACATCCCAACTGTGAAGTATGGTGGTGGCAGCATCATGTTGTGGAGGCTTTTGCTGCAGGAGGAACTGGTGCATTTTATAAAATAGATGGAATCAAAAGGAAACAACACTGAAGGACATCCACGAGGGCCTTCTAAATAAACAATGAATCTAAGAAACAAACCTGACTCAGTCCCACCAGTATTGCTAATTTTACATAAGTACAATTTTTCACTACTCTACTCATCTCTGTCATGTCTGGTGTAAAAAGTGTATTGTTAAGTTCGGTTAGGTCTTAACAGGCCCTTAATTAAATTAGCTCAGTGACCTAAAATAGGTCAAAGTTATTAGTGCATTTGAATCAACAATCTCTTCCGCCCCAATTCCGGCGGAGGCAGTCGTAAACACGTCCTCCATGGTGAAACCAAAGGCACAAAAATAATACACAATACATAGATGGTATTGCTATTGACACATTATTGCTAGTCTCACATATAAAGAGGCAATAAAGTTGGAAAGGATTTAAAAAGATCCAGACTCGTTGATGTCTCAGTGTCAGATAAATTAGGACTGGTTCAGAAGCCAACTAGATGTCAGACTATTTAAAAAGAATGGTACCTAGAGGCATAGTTTTAGACCCACATTTGTTTTTCATGTTTATTAAAAAACATTTGGAAGAACATAACTACAGTAACTCCATACAGTAACTACATTATTCAGTTGCTCATCATCTGAAACAGGAAGTTGATTCCATAGACCTTCAGCTGATTCAGAGATCCTGTTAGGACTTCAAATCGGTTTACTAATGTGAGGGAAACCAAATTAATGTTTTATTCTCCCAGAATTCACTGTCAGATCTCAAATAATATTGCTACCTTAAGGAGTTAGAAATACCAGTATTTTATGTTACCACCAAAATATAAATACATTCTGAACTACGTTGACCTGTGTTTTTATAAATGTTAACAATTCGGCTATGGAGTCATGTTTGAATACATATAAAAAAAGCTTAACACTTTGGTCTTTTTGGGAGAGTATTTTAGCTCCTTTAATCTCAGATTTTAAAAATGTTTTAAAATGAGTAATTTTTTTATCTACTGGTGTGAACCAAACTTGAGCAATACAGTGTTTAGAGATGACTTTTCCAAGGCTTACACCGCCACAGAGGGGCATATTGGATCATTACTTAGTTCTGTGAAGAAATGTTCAACCAAATTCAATTATCCATGAATACCTAAATAATCCTAGTTAATTCGTTTACTAGATTGGGTTTAAGTGTTTTAATGAAGAAGGAAATTTATTAGATATTGACTTCAAAACGTTTCTAATAAATTGTACATGCTGTTGGCTCATCGAGTTTTGTTCCATTCTCTGACTAACAATAATCCCTCTTTTTTTGTAGATCCTTAAAATTGGAAAAGGGTGAATTTAATCATTATCTCACCAAACTGCGGCTCTTTAAACAATACAGCTAGAGTTTAATCGAGCTTCCTGACCCTGTACAAGTAAAGACACACTGACTTTTAACAACTGATATACTGGAAAATATCAGACCAAAATTTCTTCACATTGCATGCCTTCTAGTGCAGGAATGCTGCGACCTTTGAACCAACAGCTGGGAATTCTGTGGCTCCCAGCAAAGAAGTAAGGAATGTAAAGTGGTAGTAATGTCCTTAGCAGCTACTGTCACAGTATCCAGCATTCCACCCACACATGAAAAAATTGGGGGGGGGGAAAGATCTGATAGCAGCTTCCAGTTCAGAGACAGGCAGCAGAATAAAAGACTGAAATACACAAGGTCTGAAATGGAACAATAATCATTTTAGTTTATAAGCAGATTTTTTTTAAGATAAAATGTTTTCTAGACCCAGTTTCAGCTGCAAAAACACACATTTAAGCATGTTTGCAACTTTCTACAAGAAACAACCAAACTAAAGCAAAGAGAAAGTAAAGAATGAAATAGTTTACTTGTGGCAGTGATTAGTAAGGAAAAAAACGAGAGCAGCAGTTTTCATCCACATCTCAAACCCAAATGTATTTCCATGTCTCCACCCAGTAGCTTTATACCATTTCTTCATTTATTATTTATTGCTCATTTTCTTTTTTGCGGCTATTTTTATATTTAGTTTCCCAGCAGCCACAGTGAGTGTAAAAGATGTTAAGTAACTGATAAGAAACACATATCGCCTTAATAGGTCTGCTTCTATCCAAGCAGTGTTATTTTGTGTCATACACCCTCGTAACGATTAATTTTGCCCAACGTTTTAGGTCAGTGCAGCTTGTTATGGAGCCATTGATCCTTCAGTCTTCGTTCAGACGGCTGCGTTGCCCTTTTACTGCTGGGAAAGTTCTAAATGAGGGATGTAATTAAAAGATCGTGGTTGTTATTTAAAACTGCACTTTAAGGGTGACTGTACCTGATTGGGATCATTGCATGGTTGAGCTGCAGCTCCGTCAGATCTGTTCAACAGATGACCAGCTCTTGTAGAGTAATTTTTCAAAGACTTCAACCAAAACTATTCATAAATAAAGGGATCTTCAGCTATTTTAATATTTGGATTAATATGTACTCTTCAAAACAAACAGAAAATAAATATTAAAAAAAAAACATTCACATTGTCTTGTCACCTCACATAGATCTTCTCATTCCAGCTCGTCTTATCATCTTTCTCTGCCACATCAACACCACTGCACTTCCTCCTCCTCCAGATCCATGCACAATCTCTGTGATCTCATCGTAACATATTTTTTGATGGATTCATATCCAACTGCTTTCATTAAATGTGTCGGATAGTTTTCAGGGTAAAATTACTATACAAGAAATAACTTTAGATACAGTGACATTTAAAAACAAGATTTGCCCAAACACAGTTCTGTTTATTGTGAATTGTGAACTGGTAGATTGATTTTTATGTAGCACTTCATGCGGGCCAATCAAAGCCCTTCGCAGTAGAACCACATTCACCCAGTCACACTGCAAAATGTGACTGGGTGAATTGGGTGGCTTGAGCCACTGGAGGGTTCGTGCCTTCGCCGGGGACCCGAGGAAACAATGCATTTAATGTGCTGAGCCAAAACAACTACAGTATTTAACAATTAGTGCAGCTCTGGTTTATCTTAAGCCAAAACTTATAGCCTTGAACTGAACATTTGAATGTCCATCATAGTCCTAAAATTAAAATGGTAGCAAGTTCATTTTCTGTATACCTGAGAGTCACACCTCTTAAAAAGCTAAATATTAGCTTGATTACGCACTCTAAAACCAGGTTTGTGGTTTTTTTCATCTGTTTCCAAAAACTAAACTCTTGATATAAAATACAGCTCAATAACTTTGAGGTATACCCCCTCTCTCCACCAAACTTATTTCATTCATTTTAAAACAGATTATTCTTTGTTGGCAGGCACCATGTCACTGTTTAAAACTGGCCTATTGTGTTAGAGGTGTCTTTTTTTTTGTTCATGGCTGGTTAAGGTAATGTTATTGCTTTAGTTTCTCCTAAAGATGAATTATTTCTGGTTATCATCTGAGAACATTTTGGTGAGAGAGTTAAATGTTGTACAAGGCAGGAAATCTCAGAACACACTTTCAAAGGCACTTTTCACATATCTTATTTTTTCAGTAGTTCCTTGTTTCTTGGTTTCAAAAAATTTATATTAAACTCCCATTCACAGCAGTTTTGACTTGTCAGGCTTTTTTAATATTAAGTCTACAGGGTGGGTTATTAAATCTCATCTTTTAGGCATTTCGGGAGCTGCCTGAACGCAAATTACAAAACTACTGATTAATGCACCAACATGTGGAAAATAGAACTTGTTCGCACACGGTCATCACCAGCAGCCCGTGCAGCACCACCTCACAGACGTGGCATTGTCGTCATGCTCTGATGGATGTCAGATGTTTAGACCTGCTGTGACAGCTTCACCCCGAGACCATGGTGACCTGTGACCTCAGAGGAATGGACCAGCCCGCTAACAAAAACAGAGGCCTTTTGTGCAGGTCAGAGAGAAAACATCTGCTGCGCTTAAGACACAGAGACATGAGAGAGATTAACCCTCCTGTATTGTCTTTGGTCTTTCCAACCACCTTGGATAAGAGTTGTTTTGTGGGAATTTACAGAAAGCTACCGAAGATGACTATGTTGGGGGTAAAAAAAAATTTTTATTATTCATTCTGTTGTTTATTGGCTCAACAGGAACATACATTTCAATTTAAATATGGATAAACACAATGTGAAGGGGTTAGTGCGATATGAATATTGTAGGTTATCTAATTAAAATATCAGAGTGGGTATTCAGCAAATCTTCTGATTTTTAATTGGGTTTAGATTAAAAATAAAATAATAAAACAGACAAATTGAACATCACACAGCCTCAGTGAAGCGTGCGGACCTAACTTCAAAGCATGTTGGAAGTTTGAGTCTGCATTGAGATTCTGAGATGTGAGTTTGCAGATGGCCCAGAGGACGTTTCAGTAAAAACATATATGTTTTATTTGGCTTTTCATGTGAAGTTTATACCACCTGTTAGTAAAAAAAAAAAAACCATGCAAAGAAATCCATACTAATTACTTCATGAATTCAATTATGTGCAGAAACTGCAAAGGAATGCAGTTCTGAAAATGTTTTGGGGTTTCATACTTAATAGAAAACCTTTGATGTCACACCATGTCTTGCATAGGGATGCTAGTTTAACGCTTCCCTCCACTGTGATTTGACATGTTCTCCCAATAAACCAGGGACCACGCTGTCTTTTCTTTCTCTAAAACCAATAGAAAAATGTTTGGCTGTCTTGTGGAAAAGTCGGTGTACCAAAGTTTAATCTTTAAATTTTTATCAAGAATGTTAAGCTATATTTCTTAATTAATCCTAATGTGATTAGATTAGCATCATGCCCGTACTATATGTACAAAAACAGCCCCACAACATGATTTCCCACCTTAAAATTTTCGCGTTGGTTTCCTTTTTTTTGGGAGGATTCGCAACATTTCTCTTCCAATGTCGCTTGTGGAATAAAAGTTTAATTTTGTGTTCTTACAGTCCATCACTAGCGTCTCCAAATGTGTTGTTGCACACATCAAACACGATTCGACATCCTTTTCTTTAAGTGGAGTCTTGTGCGGTGGCTTGGAAAAGAGGCCATTGTGATAGACTACTGTATTGTTTCATGAAACAATGAAACACTCACAAATGCGGTTCTTGTAGAAGTTTTCATTAATTGTTCTCTGGCTCTTATAATTTCTGATCATGTATTTGGTGGGACCCCATTTGTAGTGAAATTATGCTTTTTCAATTCAGACTAAAGCGCTGACTTCATCTGAATTTGGCTTTGTTTTGGTTGCATAGATTATTTGGATAGTGATACCATGTCAATGATCCCAATAAAACATATATTTACTTAAACCATCTTAAAGGTTCAATCCTTATTTTCCCCGGAGGTATCGGAAGGGAGATAACAAAAAGCAGCTTCTTTCTACATAGATCATGAACCAGTGCACATCATTTGACACCATGGTTGTTGTTTTTTGTCTTTGTTCCATCTGGTGGTGGACTTTGGTATGTACCCCTTCAGCAGGTTTCCTGTGTAAACCATAGTACAAAGACTCCTTTCTCCAGACCACGATGCAAGACCAAATGCATAACCAAACTACGGAGCAAAGCAACAATAAGCCCAATATAACTGGTGCCTTAAGGGGTTTTTCCACTAACATTTGTGGAGTAGTTAATTTGTTTTGTCAAAGCTGTTGGGGAACTGAGATATTATAAAGCAGAAAAACCAACACTGTAAAATGAGAGTATTTCCATAGATTAGTCTTTTTACAAAGATAAGTAAAAACTATTTGAAGCCGATAAGGTTCTTTTTTGTTTTGTTTGTTTGTTTTTCTGTTTTGCTTTTAAAAAGAATAAGGAGCTGTGGGATGTGCACACAAACACCTAAGCAGTCGAAGCTGCAGTTGCCATAGCAACAGCCAGGGACTCCAGGAAGTATGGCTCCCAGTCCACACATCACCAAAGAAATAATGAGCAACCCTCGTACAGTAGTAGCAGGTAATATTCAAAGTGGTTTTATAAATGAATGTTGTAAAATGACCGGTTTTATTAGCTGGATAAGACAATAAATGCAGAAGGAGATTTTTTACATTTATTTTAGATCTGTGGCATAAACAAGGACTTTATCATTCATCACTTAAAGAAATGACATTTAAGTCTTCATTTTTAGTATCCGTCATACATCTTTAGGGTTTTATGGTGTTGTTTCTAAAATTTCTGCAGCGGATGAGTCATGACTGCCATACTAAAGATCTTATAACGATAAAGTAAAATGCATTGAATCCCTTTTCTTGGAGGACCAGGGTTCTAAGTTAAAGCAAATATTATAAATATTATAATTGAATATAACATTATACAAAAAATGCCTTCTATTTAGGGCAAAACCTACAAAGTAAAAGACAATGAATAAAAACTATTAATTGTGTCTCTCTCTCCTGTTGGTTTGGGTTTTTGAAACATCAATAAACATTACAAAAGAAATACTTGGATTTCACATTAAAGCTATGATGTTAGGTAATTTATCAGTGTTCTATCAATGTTATACTTTTTTATTTTTAACTACATCATTAATGAAGAGGGTGATGGTGGTGATAAGAGCATTGATAAATTACTCAGCTTATGGTGTTTTGTTTATTAGATACTGTCAATTTATTTTCAATTTATGATAACTGGATCCTAATCGAAATATAAAAAATCCTAAAGTGTGCCATTAGTTTAACAAACTCTCAGATACAAACTTAAATGAACAAATTCATACTTTTTAGAGTTTTAATAGATTATGAGATTTGCTCTCGTAATTTGCTTTAAAACCACTTAAATCCTCCATGATAAATGTTTTGTCAGTTCCTACAGCTGTTCTTTAATCATTTAAAAATACATCCTGTTTGTGGGTTTTAGTCATGAAATATTGACGGTACTGGAAATACATTCATTTAAAGGCAACATTATTAAACAGTAAAAATTCTGCAAAAAGCTTTATAACTTGTAGGCCATGTGCAAGAATCTTGTCAGTGGCTCATGCTGCTCTCTTTTCTATTAGGATTTTTCATAGACCTGTGGCTGCAGTAGTTTTTACAGCCCACCAAGGGGCAGTGAGGTCCATGACCAAACTTGAACGCCTGTTAGTGGCAGATTTGTGTCTGAGCTTGAGAGCTCCCTCCATCTCCGTTCACAAGGCTTTCATATCCAATAAATGGGTCCTTTTGCTCCAACTTTAATGATCATCTGCAGTTTTTCTTTCTGAAAAATTGAGAGTCCCAAGGTAAACTATTGATATGAACTCACAGCATACTTAAGTAGTAGCAACTGTGTAGAAAACATTTTTGATCCGTTTTGCCTGTAACGTGGTGATGTTTCTCTTCAGTTCATATCAGTGGCAGGAAGTTAGGAGGTTTCTGCTCATGAAGTGTAAGAATGCTTTCACAAAATTCTGATACAATTACATAACTTGGCTCTCGTCTCAAGATATAATTTTGTTGATCTTGTTTTGGCCTCATCTGGTGATCCCAGAAAGACACCCTGATGGAATTTTCTAAAAGATTTATCACCAAGAAAATATGTGGATTCATATTAAACTCGATGTCTTGAAACATCACAATGTTGGAGGTATCAATCCTGAATGGAAGCATTAAAGATATACTTGTTCTGGGGGAGAGGTGAGCGACTTAAACCAGCATGGACCATATGGACCGGCCTTATGTAGCTGTTTTATGGAATCATAAACACAAATTATGGAATGGAAAGTAAAAGATTTGTTGAATTAAGATTTTTTGTTATCTAGGTTTCTACTCAACAACTATAAACATGCAACATGTATATTTTGCAATTATGAGACAAAAGATCCATTCTTGTCTCATTAGTGCTTGAAGCTAATCTCAGTGCGCTGGCTTCTGTTTCTTCATTTGCTCTTAAAAATATTGACCATATAAATATTGATGTCTCAGTGGGATTAAGAACTGATTCTTCTAATGATCTTAGATAAAAAATATAACTTTAGTCTGGTGACAATGTGCTACAACTTGCTGGAAAATAAAAAAGGAATACTGCGGCCTGGATTTGAAGATGGAGGCATTTTCTTACCGTTATTAATGGTAGTTCTTTATTGGATAGGGATCAGGATACTTTCTTGCATGCAGTTGCACTCACACCCACCAGCTGCCAGTGCCGAGCAAGCTTTTCATTCCTGACATGATGGTTCTGTACTGAGTCTAAAGATTTCTCCTTAAACAGTCTTTAGACTTTTTGTTCTATTTAAGATCAAAGCGAGTATTAGGATGGGAAAGAAAAGGAAATTACCTGACTTTGAAGTGGATAACATGCAGGCGTGTCTGAGTGTTTCAGA
Source organism: Orestias chungarensis (assembly GCA_032876305.1). Lineage (NCBI taxonomy): Eukaryota > Metazoa > Chordata > Actinopteri > Cyprinodontiformes > Cyprinodontidae > Orestias > Orestias chungarensis. The sequence goes on from JAVLVB010000529.1 coordinate 473,821, forward strand.
AACTGCTGATTCAGTACAAATCAATAAATGACGAGCTGTAGTGATGCACAGATTAACTGAAGCAGCAGAGGAGCAAATCACAGTAATTGTTATCTTTAGAGACATTTTTTATGTAGCACCAGTTTGCAATTACGTATAGCTTTATCTGTTATTATATGACCACTCGGATATGATATTCTGTGTTTTTTTGGTATCTCAAAAGGGATTTTTTGAAACTTTCTAAATTTGAAAAAAGTATTCTCCAATCCTATATTCTACTACTCTCTGCACAATAATCTAAAAACAGTGCAAATTGTCACTGAAAGAAAAATTCAACAACCTTTGTGTCACTGCTAAAGGTTACGGGCATTATTTTATTTTTTTAAGCTTAAGACACAGAAACACGAGAGAGATTAACCCTCCTGTATTGTTAGACGATTGCACAATATGGATTAAAAGCATATAAAACGGGTAAAACTTTACATGTATTCACATTTTATGGATTCGTGAAATTGTGGATTATAGAAAACGTCAAACAGACACAAAGATAAAAGTTTGTTTAGTGCCTTGAATTTAGTTTTTGACAAACACGAGGATAGCTGAACTCTTAATAACAGGATCGTCTGGCTTCGTGACAAAACACACCAAGTATCACAGCAATGCCAGGGACATGTAGTTCAGACCCGGTAAACAGCCTTAAGCTGACAGGAAGCACTCCCTCTAAACACTCTTCACTTTTCTTTGTGCTTAACAGAACATTTCATTTCCTCAAGACTGACAACACAATAGAGCTCTGGTTCCTAATTACCTCCTCTCTGTGATATCCAAAATGTAAACTGTACGCTCTTTAAAAGGAGTACCTGTGTGGGAACAGATGCCTCACATCGAAGAGATCTGGCTTATTTATATGTTTTCAAGTGTTTCTATTCCTATAAACTGCTGCATTGCAGTTCAAGAGGTGAAGAATAAAAAAAAACTTCTGGCAATCAGGAAATATGATTGGTATGTATTTATGATTTCCTTTTTTTTATTCCCTGTAGGTCTCTTGGTCAAAGGCAACTGAATTGTCTTTGAGACCACTCTGATGTATGACAAACAGGATGGAATCCCTTTGTCTTAGTTCAGGATCCAACTTGATTTAAAAGGAAATGTTCCTGTTAGAGGGACATGGGCTTCCAGCTAAAAGGCCTGTTTTTCTCTTCCAGATACTTTTGCATTGGTGTTACTACAGTATATATAGCTTACAATGTGTTATATTTTAAATTAAATTAGATTATTTAATTAACTCATCTTTTGTCAAATTTTTGCTGTTGGTGGTCATGTAAGTCATTTCTTGGTTGCAAATAACCATCATGTCAGAAGTCAGGGCAACAAACGTTTTGAAATGTCCATTAAGGGATTTGTTGTCCTATTGCCTTTAATTGTGTCTCTCCTTAGTTGCCAAAAACAGACAAAATCACTAATAGCCACAGTACAGCAACCAGGGTAGAGAATTTTGTTCTTAAGCTATAAACAAACAATATTTAACGTTTTAGCTGTCAATGTCTGATTGAGTTGACACAAATATCCTCAACCAACTGAGTTCGTTTATGTTTTCGTGATTATCTGCACCTCGTTCACCTTAAGAATATTCAAACCTGATCTTGGAGTTAATCTGCTAAAACAATCCTGTTTTATTTCAGTGAGAATTGCTCTGGCACTTTAAACAGTTGACTTCAGTTCACTGAGCTTTGGCAAATAGACTGATGAATAATTGTCTTTCCCCCAAAATCTACATCCGGTTAAGGTTTTTTCACCATGTTTTGGTGTGGTTCAGTTTAGGTATGGTTCATCATTTAAGCAGAGGCAATAAAATATTTAAATGGTGAACAAAAATTGGGTTAAAAGGTCTCTGAGTTCAATAAAACTGAATGGATTCATATTTAGGTGAGTTTCAATTCTGTTCAGTTTGTTGTTGCTGCAGCCTGGTTTCTGGTTTTCTCTCTCTCCCTTATATTACAGACAAATAAGATTTTAGAGTGTGAATAAGAGTAATTCTGAAATACCTGAATAAACTCTATCATCTCTGAATTGCTTATCTTTTTTATAATGGCTTCTTTTATGGTACAACCCAAAAATCGTAAGTATCATAACCTAACACAACATTATGTCACATGAAATATTAGCATCAATTAATTAGTCATTATTTAGAGGAAACTATGTGCATCCAACATCTTTTCACAACCTTCATGGTTTATTTGGAGAAATATCTGTTTATCCAAATAAACTGTTACTGGTCCTCTGAAAAAAATGTGGGGGACATGTCCCACATGCATCCCTCATAGTTCTGAGTGGAATAATGTTTTCTATTTGCCATACAGATCATTCATCCACTTTTCTAAACTCCCTTTTATATAAAGTTTCAAACTTTGTAAAAACTTGATGCCTGCTTCAGGTCAGTTGTTGGGAGTTGGGTTGCTGTAATCTCCTAAAACGTGCCCCAATTTATCACAGCATCACTGGTAATAAAGATTACCAATCATGCTTCTTCTATTTACCTTATTGACTCAAAATCAGCCCTACTTCATATCACCACTGGTTTGTTGGTACTTGGGAACCCTGATGACTTATGAGTAATTTGGTATTTTAAAACATTTAATGAAAACCATAGTAAGGATAATAAGCTCTTTTTTTGTTGTGTGGATGAACCTAATAAGGTTGTCTCTTTATTACACTATCTTCCATTTTGACCTCAGTCTTATCTATATTTGTTTAAAGATACTAACTTGAATTTTTTGTGTTGAGTTCACAGTTATGTTAAATTTACTTCACCACATATACATTTTTCATTGTATATAGTACATGTATTAGACCGATCCTGACTATATTGAACAACAAGGGGAAGTCATTTGTGGAAAGTAAAAAGGTTTTGCTGGTCCGCACGTTTCGCATTTGTACTGACATCCATTATTTAGGTGTAGACGTATGGTGTGAATTAATTTATGGTAAAACTTAAGGTTGAGAATTAAGCTTTGTCAGGCATAAATGCAGTTACTAAAATAAGTAGAAAGTGTGTGTGTCTGTGTTAAAGGTGCGGCCATTTCCCCAATGCTACTATGTTGGGGGTTGCAATTGTTCGCTGTTAAGCCCAAACCCTAAGTGCCATAAGAAAGCTCAAGGTTAGTACTGAGGTTTAGGACTAAGGTGCAAATTGAGTTTGGCTACAGAATTGAATAGAAAATGTATGGAAGTCGATGCAAAGTCCTTGTACAAAAGCAGATAGTGAGACATGGTTTGTTCTGTGTGTCTCTGTGTTACTCTGTGAAGGACTCTTTACCTTTCCAGGGTGTACCCTGCCTAACACCCAATGACACTGGAGATAAGCTGATGCCTCTGCACAGCCCTGCATGGTTAAACGGGCATAGACACTAGATAGATGGGCGGATGAATGGATACAATAAAGGCTTAGATGATTAACCGTCCTTTAAGCACATGGCGGAAAATGTAACAGATTAAAAAGAGCTGCTGTAAGTTTTATTATTACAATCATGTAGTGAAAATTATCTTTATATATTTTGCTTTAACAGTTTCAATGTTAAAAGGGTTAAGTTGGTTTTAACCATCTGTTTATCATGCCTTTGGAATATTCCTCTGTAAGACATTGAATACAAAAATATCCCATCTGTCAAACAGATGTAAAAAGAACACCAAAGATATTCAAAATAGAGTTCTCCTTATGCCCAGTTTTATCTTTGATTATGTCCTGAAGCTTAGGCAGATATGACCCTTAGCTGTTCCTCTATGATATTCTTTTGTTTCCCTCTTAATATAGGCTTTGCTACGTTACGGGGGGAAGGAGTTTAAAGGGCAGAAAAAGTGTAGACTGCTAGAGTGAAACAGTGGCGTTGCATTCTGGAGGGTGTCTGAGCATGTTTGTCTCAAAGGAAAGAGTATTGACGTCATGTTGGAAAGAGACTCACATCATCAAAGACGTTCTGGGGAAGAATTCCTAAAGAACAACACATACCTTTGTCTTTCTCTCATGCTGTGCTCCGGAAAACACTTTTCATGATCCCATAAATATGTTTTTGACAGGTTTATGGAGAGACTGTGCAGATTTTTCGTGGAGCAGCATTCATAGACAAAACCTCTGTAGTTGATAGCAGAGGTTTTATTGCATTAAATAAAAATACCTATGCTCATTAATTTACCAGTTTCTGAAGTTAAATATGAACAATCTGATTTTGACTCGGTGTTCCGAGTCACGTTTCAGAAAAAATATCCGCAAATAGTTGTTTCTGTGAATACTGAATAAAAAATATGTACCTATACTGTATCACAAAACAATGACAGGCAGCTACCTCACATAATAATTTGTCTGGCCTGAAGAATAAGAAGTAAAACACGTTGGTTTAATACATTGTACTGTTACCCCAAAGGAAACGTGGCTTTTGATAGGAGGATGAACTCATGTAAAGTCAAATTCACAGATTCAGCAGAGTGAGGCTAAATGAAAAGTGTCTGTAAACAGCCATATTCACGTTTTTCCAATACTCAAGTGTGTGGCCTTTAACAGAACAGTCTTACATTTAGAAATGCTTTGACCTAAATCATCCTATTGTTTATCTGTCCGTATTTTTAGGGTTGTTGTGCTGGTGGCAGCCGAACATTACATTTAGAATAAAATATTATTTGTAATTGTGGGGGGGGGGGGGTTCTTTCTTTTATTCTTAGTCATTTTCCAATCAACTTTGTACTACATTTTATAAGATTGGTATGATGTGATGTGGGTAAAGAAAAATGTGCCAAACTTAGTATTTTTACCATAAGCTACAATATTTTAGTATGGAATCATCATAATAAAATATCTTTAGATGTTTGCTTAGATGTTTGCTTGAGTTGTGGATCTCTGAAGCTCACTTCTACTCCTCTGACTAAGGTTTTTCTTGCATGAATGTCTGTCTCCTGGTAGATTTGCAGTTGGTCCATTTTCTCCATGTTCAGATAATGAATTGAATTGAATTCTGAGATGTCAAAGCTCGGCATCATGCTCTATAACCTGACCACACATTATATTTAAAGATAAACTGTTTCTGTTTATTTGTATAGTGTCTACTGCGAGTAGACCTGAAACTCATGTCTACATTTAAATCATTAAATGTTTATAAAGATTTATAAACATTTGATGAATAATTAATCATAATTAAGCATCTTTCCTTCTCATCTCACCAATTTATGATCCTATCCCTCCTTGTTTCTCACAAAGAGAACCTCAAAGTCTTCAACTCTGTGACCTCCAGTTTTACGTCTTGTAATTTCTTCATTGGTACTTACATAGTAAATTGTTGTGTTGAGTTTTTTAGCTCGTGTTTCCTTAGAAAGGGGTATTGTTATGAGCTGTAACTCAGTTAGATGCTTCTAAATATCTGTTTTACATTCAAGATGCAGTGAACAGTAAGATGATTGTAAATAACCTTTACATTAAACCCTGCTATAAAAACATCTGTTTATCCCAAATATGTTTCACTTTAACATAATGTTCAGTTTTGTTTTGTGATTTTTGTTATATCTCCCTAAAAATAGGAGAAAATTATGTTCAGTTGTACAAACATTGTTTTAATGTGTGTGTTTGTGTGAGTATTTGGAGGGAGGTGGCTAAAGCTGAGTACACTTCCCCTAAAAGGAAACCGGCATGCAGAGCAGTTTATAAACATCTGTTCATGTTTAAACTAAATCCACAACCTTTATTAGAGGAAGGCAGAAAAGATTTAGGAGAGATGTTCTGCGTAAGCTGCTGTGAAAGGATTCAGCTTTGTTAAACCTGCAGACTGCTGGCCTTTATTTTTTCATGAAGAGGAAGAATTAACCACATCTTTACTGTGAAATTGTATTTTAGACCTTTGGACAGTCTTGTCGCTCTTCTGCACGAATGTACAACAGCGGCTTTTCCCAGGTCAACAAGTTCAGTCCGGAGGCTCAGAAGAAGATGCAGTACCGCACAAAGGGCAAGAGCTGTGGCTACTACATGCGCATCATCTTCTTCTTTTCGTCTCTCATTCAGTCTCTTATCATAGTCAGCCTTGTGCTCTTTCTGATCTATGGGAAGACCCAAGATACTGCATCTTTGACTCGCGTCCAGGACCTGGAAGAGAGGTTCAGTCGAATCTCCATTGAGAATGTTGCCCTCGGGAACCAAAGGAAAAACCTGACCAACCTGCTTAATGTCACCCTCACCGAAAAGGCTAAGAATGACTGGGACTTAGCAAACTTGAAGGTTTTGACCAACAGGTCCGTTGCGATGTTCCAATACTATGAAGTCCAACTGGTAAGAAAAATTAGAACACATTGCTAACAGAAAAATGAAGGCATAGAAATCCATATTTTTATTTTGAAAAATAACCTGACACAGTGTTTTTACAAAAATCTTATCAGAAATCAATGCATTCTTGGTTGGATTCGTTAGGGAGGTTTAATAAGAAAATCTGCTATAAAACAGATTGCAGCCGTATTTTTTAGAGCTTGTGTGGCATGTTGAGGAAAAAAAAAATACTTTTTGAGAAAACTACATTTCAATTGCTTTATGGTTTGGTACAATAAATATCCAACACTACACTTATATTTATCAGTCCAACAGGTCTTTGTAAGGTTTTTTTTCAAAACAGTGTAGTAAAATGATCCAAACATTAATTTCAAGGATAAAGACAATAATGTTACTAATGTTAGTTCACTTTGTTGCAATCCTGGAAACATGTGCTTTTTATTGTGCATTATCTGTAGTTTTATGAAGTTGTTTTTTATACATAAGTTATCTTGATCATGGCTCCCTTATAAGATGTGTTATTTCAGTACGACTTCCTGGAGAAATACAATAAGAACAATAATTTAAAGTAATTTTAATGTGTTTGATACACATAGGGCTTTGGGTCTGAGGTCAAGAAGGCTTGTTTCTCTCTGATGCCTCTTTGGCCAGGTCCCTGCTGTCACTTTGCTCCGCTGTCTACCTACCTGTATGCTGTTTGGATAGCTGCTTTGATGGGGATGCATGATGGCTTTCTGCGGGGGTCTGCTGGGGCCCCCAGAGGGCCATGGCTACATTCCTTTTTCATGGATGCTTATTATGATAATTTCTACTAAATTCCAGTTAACAGATAAGCACACACATGTACTGCATGTACATGGTCAATGCGATTGTTTGCGCTGACCACAGGTCACTGACTGTAACTGGTATTTCAAGAAGGTTGGCTAAAACTCTCAGAACATATAATTGCTTAAATAAATGTTGTTTGTTGTTGTTGTGAACATTACGAAAAATAAAAAAATTGATAAACGGGGAGTATTTTTATTAATCTTTCTGAGTTTCATAAACATTGGGGTTAAGTTGAAAGCACTGCTACAGTAAAGCTGATAGGCACATCCTAAGCATGTCGGAAAACCAATGCCTCTGATTCTTCTGAAATAGGATTATTAACATGTTTGTCAGATACACTGTAATGTCAAGTTACTGTATTTACTTACGCTTAATAAAAAATTTCTCAAAATCAAGGAAAATGATTTTCAAAGTCATGCTACTGTGGTTTGCTGATTTTTGTATTTATTTTTCTTGTAGTTAAGGTATAGCTTAATAGCTTTGAGCTATACTTATAGCAGTTTCTACATATTTCAAATCAACATACAAATCAACAAAGAAGAAAAATGATCAGTTGTGAACAATCTTTAGGAGACAGATAGAGTCACAATAGTCACTTTAAAAAAAAATCTTGATAATAATAGTAACTTTTTTAATTTTTTGTTGAATTTCAATTTTGGCAGGTTTTTGTACCGCTAGGTAATCTTCTTCCTAGTTGTTTTCAATCACCGCCCTTTAGTGTCTAAGAATCTAACGTCTTTTTCTTTTCTGTACTCAACAGAAACAATATGAAATGGAGTTGATAACCTGCAGGATGAAACCCGGTATTACCCCAGCCCGCTTTTCGAGTAAGTGCTGTATAATATTTATTCACTGCCAAGCCAAAAAATAATAATATCATTAAATGTTACATTAATATCTATAGTATTTGCTTTTATTTGAAACATTAGCTATCTTTATTTACTGTTTGTTTATGTTTTCTACTTTCAGTGCCTGCTGGGGATTGCAACTGTGGGCTGCTGGTTGAGCAAATGAAAGCTGGACTTCAACTGTTGGAATCCAACTTGACTCAAACAAAGCAGATTATGACAATGGAGAAGGAGCAAATCGCTAAAGAGAGGGACAACCTTATCTTGGAAGCTATCCATCTCAGGAGAGAAAAATCCACTTTGGAAAAAGAACTGGATCTCTATAGGGAAAAATCAAGGGACCAGTTTTCCCAGTTGCTGGCTCCTGTCTCCACCGTCTCTAAGGCTTTACTCGAGAAGATTGATTCTCTCCTCCCTAGGCACATTGCTTTCCAACTCACTTGTCCGAAACAAAAGGAACACTTGGAGCAGATCCAAACCAACTGCACCAGCCTCTCCCGGGAGGTGGAAAACAAGCTCCAGAGGTACCTGGACATAGTTGGAGAGCAGGTATCAAGCATGCAGATCGACAACAACCGCTTAAAGGCAGAGAACTGGAGGCTGTCTGACGACTATCGCTGGTGCAGCCAAAATCGCACGGGCATGATGGAGCAACACAAACGTGGCAGAGAAGATCTTCAGCTGAAACACGATCAGGAGAAGGAGAGACTTCTGATGGACAAGATGAAGCTGACTGGGGAGATAGACGTACTGCAGAAAACTGTAAAGTACAAAGATGCAGAAGTGGATCACCTGAAAGGACAATTAGCGCAACTGAACATGTCATGCATGGCAAGGGTAAGAGTCATCTCTCTAATCAAAGCTAAAGTTTTTGGGGAGAGGTATTCCTTCTGCCTATATACAATTTACTGTAAATAGAAAAAAAATAATTCAATGCGGGATCTCTGGAGCAGGATATTGGCTTGGGTACATTTAAAACCCACAGCAGAGATTCAAAGAAACATTTAGTGTAATGTGCACAAAATTTCCCATTAGTTTTATTTTGTTACTAGTTTCTTGAGAAACATGGAGTGGAAAAACAATCTCAAAACTGAAAAGAAAGCTGAGAAACTGGCAAAAAAAAATGTCTACAATGTGTTTCCATTTTAACGTTGCACTCTACTTTTTCTAGAATGGAGTCGGTGGAGGGGGCCTGGGCTCACGGTCAAACACTCAGAACCAATTCGGGAGGAGCTCGTTTGGTTCCTCCTATTCCTCCTCTAGTTCTTCCAGTTCAGGTCAAGGTAGGGTAGGAACAGCTGGGACAGGTTCGAGCTTTAGCTCAGGGTCAGTATTTAATAAGCCTTCATCCACTGGAACCAGCTCATCAAGTTCAACTTTCCAGCAGTCTGGGTCGAGCCAGAGCCAGAGCAACTTTGGTTCAGGAGTAAATAAACCTGGGATCACAAACCCGGGATTATATGGATTAAATTCTGGCTCAGTTGGGACAGGCTTAAACAAACCAGCAGAGGATGGAAGAAGCTCAACACCCTATGGGTCATCGTTCGGGTCCACTGGGTCCAATTTAAACCAAGGTTCAATGGGGACAAATTTCAATAGGCCAGCTTCGGGGTCCTCATCTGTGTCAAGTGGGTCTAGTAGCTCAACAAGTAAAAGTTCCTCTTCACCTCTGTCTTGGTTTGACAGCATTAGTTCAGGGCAAAGCAAGACAGGAAGTGTGCCAGGGAAATCATCTCTCGGAAGTGGGAATGGTGGAACTAGTTCTGCGTTTGGTGGAGGAAGGACAAACGGACAAGGAGCTGGCTCAGGTGAGATCAACTCATTAAAATGCATGCGATCTGAACGGGACAAATGTAAAGCCTGCTGGATGCAAAGTTGCTAAAGGGGTTACATTTAAAAAAATGGTGAAATTCTAGCTGTATTTTATAGTTCATTCTGTGATGTTTTTTATCCATATTTAACAATTTGGAGTATTTACAGTATGTTTGGTGTAATCACTTTCCCTTCAATGTTTCACCAACAGCCATCACCCAACACGTTCAGGAACTACAACGCCTGATCAACCCCCCAGCCCCCCAGTGAGTATAAGCATTCTATGATGAAGGTGGTAAATGAATTATTTTCATAGTTTTTGAGTTTTTATCTGTATTTATTTATTTCAGATAATTTGTACAGTGTTTTGAATGTATAAATCCTAAATGGTACACTGCATTCTTTAAATAAACATGAGAATATAAATGATTTATCTGCATCAGCAAAAGCTAATAATACATATTTTGTTTGTGTGTATTGCTCTTAGGGAGAAGCAAGATCTATCAAGAGTCCTGGGTTAATACAGCAGAAATACATACAAAGTACAAGTTTGTCATACTGAACTTTTCTACAGTGACTTGCAAATTTGTTTTGTATCACTTGAATTTTACACATTTTGCTTATTTTGAAATTATCTGCATTTTTGTTTCTGTAAATATAATTTTGGTAGATCTCACTTAATTTAATTAATACTCAGCATCTCTTAATCAATTATTCTCTGCTATTAAAACTACATGTCTTTCTTAGAATATCACTACCAGTTTTGTTCAGTTAGTCATAGAAATCCTTGCCAGGCCTCTTTTTAGAACAGATGTTGCCACCAGACAACTTAGCCTCTACTTCTGGGTTAAAATAAGCACAATTATTAAATTAAAGCCCAGTGCTTGGATGGTTGAGGCATTTAAAGCATCAAATAATAGTTTGCTTGTTTTTTTGTTCCTTTCCTGGTTGTCATGGCAGACAAGTAAAACATAAATATTGTTTTTCTTGGCTAAATAAAAAAATCTTTGAGTAAATGTGAAATATATACATAATATATAATAACATAATAATTTGTCTGGCCTGAAGGCTAAGAAGTAAAACACGTTGGTTTAATACACAGTACTGTTACCCCAAAGGAAACGTGGCTTTTGATAGGAGGATGAACTCATGTAAAGTCAAATACACAGATTCAGCAGAGTGAGGCTAAATGAAAAGTGTCTGTAAACAGCCATATTCACGTTTTTCCAATATTCAAGTGTGTGGCCTTTAACAGAACAGTCTTACATGTAGAAATGCTTTGACCTAAATCATGCTATTGTTTCTCTGTCCGTATTTTTAGGGTTGTTGTGCTGGTGGCAGTCGAACTTTACACTTAGAATAAAGTATTTTTTTAACTTTCTTGGGGGGATTTTCTTTCTTTTATCCTTTTATTATAAGATTGGTATGATGTGATGTGGGTAAAGAAAAATGTGCTAAACTTAGTATTTTTACCATAAGCTACAATATTTTAGTATGGAATCATCATAATAAAATATCTTTAGATGTTTGCTTAGATGTTTGCTTGAGTTGTGGATCTCTGAAGCTCAATTCTACTCCTCTGACTAAGGTTTTTCTTACATGAATGTCTGTCTCCTGGTAGATTTGCAGTCGGTCCATTTTCTCCATGTTCAGATAATGAATTGAATTGAATCAATTCTAAGATGTTCAAAGCTCAGCATCATGCTCTAAAACCTGACCCCACATTAAGCTTCTCCACGACCTTCCCTCTGAGCATTCTACCATGTTCCTTTCTCTTTGTGAGGCTGTTTGCTCTTTAAAGTTTCCCAGCAAACCTCTGAGGTAAAAAAGACCAGCAAAAATTAAATACACAAGGTGGATTACAGTTACTAATTTAGTAGCTGTTGAAAGGCTTTTAAGGTTTTTAATGCACACCATATTTTTCAAATTTCTATCAGTATAAAATTCATTTTGGAAACACAAAACATTTCCCTTACATTTCCTAACTATCATCTACTTTTTTGTAAATCAATGGCATAGAATGTGTTGAAAATATTAGGACGTATGAATACTTTTGCTAGGCACCGTGTTGTATATGAAGAAATAAACTGTATAATACAAATGTTACTTGGTTATTTCCCTGATACAGATCTACTGACATTTCTGTTAAAGACATTTATCTTGTTTCCTGTTCAAATGTAAAAATTGTCACACATAATATTCCAACTGCATGTCATTAAAATCATCATATCATGATACAATATACCTATTCACATCCATGTAGTATCTGTTTATTTTTTGTAAATATGTGAAAATAAAATCTCTACTGGAACAAAAGCGTGTCTCTCCCTGCTCTTTATAAAGAAAACTATTTAAACTATTACCCCACTCAGACCAGGAAATCAATGTTTGTCCCTTCGTGCGTCACCTATTGTGAAACTAATTGTCTACAAGTGACTCCGTGGCCCCAGTTGTGACAACTTACTGGCAACAGGGTTTAATCCTTCTATCAGGTTTATGTTTGTCTGCCAACCTGTCAGCAGACGGGGGCAGATAAATGAGGGGAACCTCTGACCATTCTCCTTTATACGTGCAGCCTCTAAAAACGGCTTGACGGCGGCTCTCTGTGTAAAGATCTGGTTCCTGTCGCCTAAATAATAAGCACTGCATGTCTCTCACGAAGAACATGTTAGTCAGAAATGGAGGGCAGGCAATGTTGGTGTCACGTTCAAGAAGAATTAATAGTTGACATTTTCCTTACATTATAAAGAAAATAATAAATCAATACCATTTGTTGTCCCTTCAGAACCCAATAACATTCAGACATGGAGCTAAAAGTGAGCAGGATGAAAACAGATAGATGGACAGACAAACATCCTGTTGGTTTCACCAGAGCCCGTTCCTATTGTTGCCCGTCAGTGAATGCAACGCTCTTGTTCTGGACAACTCTGCCCCGTCCAAAGGATATCCTTTGTTTAGCAGAAACAGTTTTTCCACATTTGGGATGTGCAGATCAACGAAGGAGTTGCTGGGAGAATAATAAAGGTCACCTGGTTGGTTGCATTTGGGAGTCATATTATTAGAGGGTCTGAGATAAAAGATGCGTTCCAGTACTTTCCCTGGCAAACCATCAAGATGATGCGCACCAAAGGAAGCGTACTTTCTGCCAGGTTATACCAGGGTTCCATGAAACTGCTTCCATGTCTGTATTCTTCATGCATAAAGAAAAAGAATTACTATTATATAAACCGCTAGAAAATTTAGAAATCACTTTGAGTCAAACTTTTACAACTCAAAAATTTTTATGAGCTAAACTGAAAAATCAAATAACAATTAGCAAAATTGCTTCTGAATGGGCTTTTTGGTCCAAACTAAAAACTGTTATTTAATACTGGACATTGATTTTTGTTACGTTATAAAGTATTTGATAATTTTTTGGTGTAATTATCAAAAAACTTTACAACAAATAAAATCCGGGTGTCTGTCAGAGTAATTTGCTCTCATAATGGATTTGGGGATGTGAACCCCAAGGAGCTGATGAAGAATTGGTGCCATTGTGCAGCAGTCTGCAACGCCACCACCCTCTTCTTCCTTACGCAGGAAATTGGATGGATGCTTGTGATTACGACCTCCTTCCTAATCTAGGTTTGCAGGACTGCTGCCTTTTCTTTCAGATGCTCCAAATGTTCACACTTTATTTTGACTACTAATTGATTTCCTGACTTCTAAGACTCTTGTACAATCACACTGATGTCCAGTATGATAGATTGCATGGTACAAACCCTGTTCTGCAGTTAAACAGGTAAAAAAGTGCTGGAGAATACAAAAAGATGTGAAAAGGTGGATATTGCAGGGGTTGGGTGCAACCTTGACTTTCAACATGACCTCTAAACAGAATTGTTTTCAAAGGGAAACAAAGATCATAATAACTGATTCAACTGAGGTTTGACTTTCATAGTTTGCTTTTTTTAGTGGAGGAGCTGAAACTTCAACAGCCATGAACTGTCTTCTGCATAAGGTCAGGATAATGATCCACTGCAATGTTTCTGTTTTGTTTTTTTGTTTGTTTTTTGTTTTTAATAGTCCAACAGCAGTTGTTTACAGCATGTTATACAAAAAATATATTAAGAATAGTTTTAAACAATCCAGAAATCAATATTTACAAAGAAACATGGACGTTTAAATAACTTCATAGGTCTTAAATTACTTTATTACTGTGAATATTCTATGGACAAATTCTTGTTAGGAATTTTTATTTAACTTTTTAAAAAGGTAAAGCAGTGCGGAATACTATTCACAATAAAAATAATTATGTGGTGGAGAGAAAAATGTGTCCATTTTGATCAATTTAATGACATTTCAATGTCTTTATTGATTCAACTTAACTTTCACAAAGAGCCCTTTTGAAATGCTCAAGGCTTTGTTTTAAACTTTAAAAAGAGGAAAGCATTCCTCCACTACACCCCCAACAGCTGTCCAGCCTCAGACTAATGTCCATGGGTGAACAAAGTAAGTGTGAGGACCTTTCTAGCCAAGAGAAACAAAATCAAAAGACTAGAGAGAGCCTGGAGCAGAAGAACTCCATATCCTGTCCTATGATGAGGCTGTTCTCTGCCCCCAGAACCTGTTAAATCTTATCATTCAAAATTCTTCAGTAATGATTTACAACAGAAGTTGAACTGCAAAAAAAAGGTCCTGTGCCAGAAGTTCTCAGAAGACGTAATACATGTAGCCATGGTAACTGTATTATTCACAACGGGGAGCACCTAATTATTGATATAAAACACCCAAGTGAGATTACAAATTCCACATGAGTTGAAGGGAGGTGGTGTTGATACAGAGCAGGAGAAAAAGCAGGGACAAAAAAGAAAATGTTTTAACCATTTCTTCCATTGATCATATTGAGAATTCCTTATTAACTATTTTACTGAGAAACTACAACAGGATCATATATCCCCGACTACAATGTCCATCCACCAGGCAAGATAGACATGACAAGGCACCAAACCTCCAGTTGCATAACGATCTACGGATCAATGTATGAATGTCTATTTATTTGCAAGTGCGAATGGGTGAATGTGGCAATTGTGTTAACCACTTTGAGAGGTTACTATGACTGTAAAAGCGTTAAATAAGTAGTCCAATAACTATAATACGAAACGTGAAATGTTGTCTCAAAAGATCAGATATTGAAATTTTGTCAGCAAGTTTCTGACTGTAATATTTACGAGAGGTCAGTTATTTTGGAAACCGCTTACTGTCAAGAATCAGTTTATTTATATAGCGCCAATTTACGAGAAAATCAATTAAAATCAAACATACATCAAAAACAAATAAATTTGAAAAAGTTTCCAATCTAAAGAACCCCAGCAGATTGCATCGAGTCATTGACTTTCAGCATTCACTCCTCTGGAACCAGCATACCAAAACAATGGCTTGTGTTGTTGTTGACTTTACAGCAATCCCTCACACTGAGCATGCATGTAGCGACAGTGGAGAGGAAAAATTCCCCTTTAACAGGAAGAAACCTCTAGCAGAACCAGGCTCAGTACAAGCAGCCGTTTGCCACGACTGACTGGGGGTTTGAAGAGACAGAAAACGAAATTAGATGCAAAGAATACTGAAAAAAAAGAGTTTCTACAAGCAGTTGTAGAAGCATCCTGGAAGCATCTCAGCCCATGTTCTCATCCAGGAAGCTGTCTCAGCTAACAGAACGCCATACCGGGTGTTGTTACTGTGGAGAGAAGCACCCTAAGAGAAAACAGAAGGTTAACAAGGTTGAAATAACCGTAAGTAAGCAGACAAAGGAAGAATATAGCAGAGAGAGAAGTGGTCAGATTGTCCTCCAGCAGTCTAAGCATATAGCAGCATAACTGTAAAATAAAAAAACTTTAATAACCTAACACTACACCTAACCATAACCCTATAGAGTGAGACATGAAGAAGGTAGAGCAAAGGAGAACCGTCTTTCAAGACTGAGTTCCTCCCCAACCGGATTAGGCTGTCTTCTTTACCTCTTCCTAACTATAAACTTCATCAAAAAGGAAGGTTTTAAGCCTAACTTTGAAACTAGACAAGGTGTCTGCCTCACAGACTAAAGCTGGAAGCTGGTTCCACAGGAGAGGAGCCTGATAACTATAAGATCTGCATCCCATTGTGCTTTTAGAGATTCTAGGAACCACCAGTAAACCTGCACTCTGAGAGCGAAGCGCTCTGTTAGGGACATCAGCAGTAATCGGATCTCTGATATACGATGGAGCTTGAATAGTGAAGGCTTTATATGTCAAAAGAAGAATCTTGAAATCTATTCTAAGTTTGACAGGGACCCAATGAAGGGAAGCTAAAACGGGGGAGATATGATCTCTCTTTTTAAGTTTCATCAGAACTCTTGCTGCAGCGTTTTGGACCAACTGAAGGCTTTTAACTGGATTTTGTGGACTTCCTGCTAATAAAGAGTTACAATAGTCCAGCGTTGAAGTAACAAATGCATGGACTAGCTTTTCAGCATCTGTCCTGGAGAGAATATTTCTAATTTTCGGTATATTCCTAAGGGGAAAGAAGGAAAGACTTTAAAGACATTTCCTGATCAAAAATAACAGATAATAAAATATTCTTTACATTGTCACCAGATGCCAACCTGATTCTATCCAGGTCAAGTGGCTGACTAAGCAATTTCTTTTTTAGAGGTTCTGTTCCAAAGATAACAACTTCTGTCTTTTCAGAGTTCAAGAGCAGAAAGTTTTAATTCATCCACATTTTTATGTTATCTAGACATGCCTCTACCAAACTGACTGGATTAATCAAGATTTATACATAAATACAGTTGTGTATCATCAGCATAACAGTGGAAATTAACACCATGCTGTCTGATGATGTTACCAATAAGGAGCATGTATATAGTAAATAGAATTGGGCCAAGTTCAGAACCCTGTGGTATTCCACAAGTAACCTTACAATGCGAAGAAGATTTGACATTTAGATGAACAAACTGGGATCTATCAGACAAATACGATTTAAACCAGCCTAGTGCTGTTCCCTTGATCCCCACAGTGTGTTCGAGCCTTTCAATGAGGATATTGTGATTGACTCTCCTTATAGAAAGGATTCAAGGATTCAAGGATTCAAGGATTCTTTATTGTCATTCTACATACATGATGGTACATGAAGTGGAACGAAATTACGTACTCACGGTACTATTCCACCCAAGAGCTAATATTAAAATAGATAAAATAAGTAAAAAAAATAAAATAAAATTAAAATAAATAAAATCGAAGTAAAGTAAGTAAAATAAATAAAATAGGAATATACGGTGTTAAAGTGCGGGTATTGTAGTC
>JAVLVB010000529.1:490998-530661 GCA_032876305.1 Orestias chungarensis
ATTCAATTTTATCAATAAAGAATTCCATAAAGTCATTACTGCTAAGAGTTGGAGGAATGGGTGATATAACAGAGTTTTCATTTCTCGTAAGTTTAGCAACTGTATTAAAAAGAAACCTAGGATTGTTCTTATTCTCCTCTATTAGTAAAGTAAAATATGCAGATCTAGCTTGGCGCAGGGTACTTTTATACAGAAGCACGCTGTTTTTCCAGGATAAATAAGACTCCTCTAAAAGCGAAAACCGCCATTTCTTCTCCAATTTCCTGTTTTTTCCCTTCAAGATACGAAGTTCTGAATTAAACCAGGGAGCCAACCTCCTATGAGTAATCACTTTCCTTTTAATGGGGGCTACATTGTCTAATGTTGTACGCAATGAGGGCGTAATACTATGAACAACAGCATCAATCTGTGTAGGGCATAAAATTTATTTGTTGCCCTCCACTGCGTTTCTCTGAAATACTGCAGAAATTAGAGGTGGAATCGATTATTTGAAGGCTGTAACAGCGTTTTCCGATAGAAACCTACTATAAAGACATTTTCTTTCAGATTTTAAGTACTTGGTGAAAAAGAACTCAAAAGTTATCAAAAAATGGTCAGAAAGGAGAGGGTTATGAGGCAGCACTATAATTTTTTCACACTCAATGCAATAAGTCAGCACAAGGTCTAAAGTGTGACCAAGAGAGTTAGTAGGTGTTTGGATTTTTTGAGTGAAGCCAATTGAGTCTAAAATGGCAGTAAAGGCTACATTTATACTGTCATTTTTGGTGTCAACATGAATGTTAAAATCTCCCACTATAATGATTTTATCAGTGTTTAACACTATATCAGATAAAAAATCTGAGATCTGATCTATAAATTCAGAGTAAGGACCTGGAGGACGATACAAAATAAAAAACAGAAGTGATTTAATTCTTTTAGAGGTTGGATGAGGAAGGCTAAGGGTTAAATGTTCAAAAGAACTATAAGTATTAGTTGGCCTGGGATAATTAATAAACCTGATTGGAAAATGCTTCCTACTCCTCCACCTCTCCCAGTACTTCGAGTAATGTGAAAGTTTGAATAATTAGAGGGAGTTGATTCGTTGATACTAACATAATCCTCATGCTGCAGCCAGGTTTCTGTGAGACAAAGCAAATCAATTTGATTCTCAAGAATTAAATCATTAACTAATAAGGATTTTGAGGATAGAGATCTGATGTTTAATAAGCCACACTTAATAGTTGTACATTTTTGTTTCATCTGAGTTGTTTTTATCTTTATGAGATTTTCAGGATTTGCTCAATGGGATGTTGGGTAGGTAACTGTAGAGAAGCTGCAGAGAGGAGTTCTAAACTAAGACTCTGCTTCCCAGTCAGGACTCTGGAGATAGGGGCGGCCGCAGGGGGGCCATGTGACCCCCGGCTCCCCGACTGCGTAGGAGTGCACCACGTAGTCAGTTTCGGACGGTGGCTCTTCCACAGTATAGTCGGCAGAGCAGGGCGGTGGAGCAAGAATGGCATCAGACTGGGGCGGACCAGGCTCCGCCCGGTGAGAACCAGCCAGGCCCGGAGAGGAACCGGGACCCCCCCAGAGGCCGGGGCAGGCCACACCATGCGGCCTGAGGGCTGCAGGCCAACGGCGGGACGGTATTCTCAATGGCAACTGGTCTATTGGACAACCCAGTGCATGGAAGCATGGGTCTTACAAACAATGTTCCAAGGGTGAAGATTGCAGTTCCGCTGTCAGCCTCCTCCCCGATCGGGGGTGATAGTGACCATGTTCACAGATCCTGCGCGAGCAGCAGTCTTGCTGCAGGAGATATGGACTTTCCTGGACAAGGGGGCCATAGTGGTGGTTCCTCCACTGCCGCTGGCAGAAGGGTTTTTCTCGACCTATTTTCTGACCCCAAAGAGGGACAGGTACCTTTAGCCAGTATTCGACATCAGGAGGTTGAACCGTTTTTTGAAAGTTCTGCCTTTTGCATGCTCCGCACTTGCGACGTTATTCAGTCCATCTGTCCAGGAGAATGGTTTGCATCTATAGACCTCAAGGATGCATACTTCCATGTCCCAATCAACCGGGACCACCGGAAGTATCTGCGTTTCGCCTTTCAGGGTGTGGTTCTCCCGTTCGGGCTTTGCCTGGCCCCTCAGATTTTCACCAGATGCATGAAGGTGGTCTTGGCCACGTCTCGGGTCCTGGCTCATGTCAGAGGGCTGGGGATGGAAGTGAATCTTCTGAAGAGTTCTCTGACCCCCTCACGGCGGGTGGACTTTATCGGCATGGCCTTGGATTCTGTGGCCATGGGGGCACGGCTGGGCAGGATTCTGTACCTGCTCCAATCCTTTCTCGTCGATGCAACACTGCCTGTCCAACTGTGGCTGAGGCTGTTAGGGATGCTAGTGGCAGCCTCTGCGCTAACCCCACTGAGGCTTCTTCATCTACGGCTTTTCCAGAGGTGGTTTATCGGCCTCCGCATGGACCCCCGGTTGCACGGGCAGGTCAAGGTGCGGGTGATGCCCAGATGTGTGATTCTCCTCCGTGAATGGCACTACGTGAATTACCTGCGCCAGGGGGTGCCCCTTGGGAGAGTTCCTGCCAGACGGGAGGTGGTGACTAAGGATGCATCACATCTCGGCTGGGGTGCGCTGTGGCAGTGCAGATCGGCCCAGGAGCTGTGGCACTGAAACACTTATTTCCCTCTCTAGAGGGCAAGCATGTGCTGGTCAGTACCTCATCGGTGTACCACGTCAATCACCTGGGCGGGACCAGATCCCTGCGGGGCCCGAAGGAGGCCCAGAGGCTGTGGACTTGGGCTTACCCTCGCTTTGCTTTGGTCAGAGCGATGCACCTGCCGGGGAAGAGGAACTCTGTGGCCGATCACCTGTCCCGCCAGCGCCTTCCTCCGGGAGAATGGAGGCTGCATCCGCAGGTGGTTTGACAGGTATGGGATCGTTTTGGAAGGGCTCAGGTCGACCTTTTTGCTTCTCAAAGCAGTACACATTGCCCCCTGGGGTTTTCCGTGGCAGAGGCCGACACACCACTGGAAATGGATGCCTTGGCACACAACTAGCCGGCCGGTCTGCTGTATGCTTTTCCCCTGTTTCCACTGCTTATGCCCACTCTCCACCGAGTGAGGTCTTCATCCCTGAGGGTTCTCTTGGTGGCGCCCGAGTGGCCCCTGAGGGTTTGGTTTCCATTGTTCCTCAGACTGTTGAGTCCTGGACAGGTGTGCTACATGTCACGTGTGAGACTTTGTTGAAATTAAGACTCAACCTGCGCGGGGCGCGAGGAGACATATCCACTCTGTTAACTGCACTGGCAGTTATCCAGGAATTCACAGAACCATAGTTACCATAGTTACTACAGTAACTTACGTTTTGAATTCTGCTTCCATGATTCCATGACCATGATTCTGCTTCTTGATTTCCTCAGCCTGACTCAACCTCTGGACTTTGTGTTACTTTGATTACCTGGAAACTGACACGGTCATGCTGCTGCTCCCTTTGCTTTCCCCTCCCACTTGTCTGTCAATAGAAGTCTGAAGAAGAGCTAGAGACTCTAACCCAGAACAAGACTACAGGTTTAGATGATGTCAGCCCTAGTATCCTTAAGACCTTTTTGTTCTGGTACCAAAGAAAATCATTAATATACATAGAACAGTTACTCTAACATCCAGAATTATGAAGGTTCTAGAGTGACCATTGTTAGGCCACTTATTAGCTCTTCAGCCTGATTTGCTTTTTCAAAAAACTCCTGCGGTGGCATCAATAATCAACCAGAACATGACTACTTGACAAATAGACTGCAGTTTATGAAACTGAAGGCTTGTTCATCTAACCACATAGCCAGCATCACAGGGGACTGTTCTGTCACAATTTTTATTTATCAGTATACCTCAGACCTTCAGTAAACTTCAGACTATTGTTTACTGCAGGAATGCTCAAATGACTCTGAAGTGGATTGGGTGGGTCAGAGATGGACATGAAGCTGAGTACAGAGAGTTGAAGGGCCGGTTTGTTTCATGGTGTGGAGACAATCATCTTATCTTGAATGTGAACAAAACCAAACATAATTAAGTCAAACATTATTTCCATCATGAAAGAAGACTTGGAGTTGGTTGTGTAGTATTAATGTTTTGTTGTTCACATGGACAAAAGATTGAACTAGAGACTCAACATTGAAGTGTCTACAACGGACACAGCAAACTGTTCTTCTTGAGAAACCTTATGTCCCTTAGTGTTTGTGGCAAGACTCTCCAGACTTTTAGTAAAGCAAATGTTTCATCTAAGACTTGAAAAGGCTAACCAGCTTTATAAACAAAGCTTCTTCTGTTATAGTGACGACTGTGGATAAAGATGATGGTTGAAAGAAAGTATTTTTTATAAAATAATGAAAACGTGAACCTTGGATACAAAGTGATCTTAAGATATTGTACTTTTACTGTGCAGACATAAGAGTAAGGGTACAATCGCACTGCACCACTGTTATAGTATATCCATGTCATTGATTATCTATCACATGCAAAGATTCTTGTGTCCTGCAGGAAAATATAGAGAGAGGATTACAAACTAAACTCATTCACTGAGCGACAGTGAATAAGGTTCAACAAAGTCCGTTAACTGTAAATATGAGTCCTCTAGAGACAATGGAACTGAAAGTTCTTGAGGTCATGTTTTGATATTTTCCTTCTAACTCCTATAAAATGATAAGGCCCTGTTGAAAAATCGTCTTTCTCCTGTAGTTTCCTGTGTATAGATAATAAAACATTGTTTGACCCAATTTTAGATAAAACAATAGAATTTCTGGATAACCTTGTGTGAACTCTGCATTTTATTATAAATTATGGATATGTCTTCATATTCTATTGTTTTAATTTCACTTGTTTATCTTTTTGTAAAGAACTGAAAACCGTTTCTCACGCATCTTACATCTTATTGTCTTTTTCTTCTGATTTTTTTCTATTATTCTGTATACCTTAAAGAAAATTAAAACCAGGTTATCTACTGCAGTCAGTCTTATCCAGTACAGACAGGTGTTTGTTAAATAGGTCTGCGTGTTTTCTCTGGAATTCTGTGCAGGGTTAACACCACCTCTTCCTTGCTAACTGTTTTGATAGGTTGTCGCTGACTCTGTAGCCTTGAATGTGGACATTTTATGTAGGTAATTTTACTGATGAGAAGAGCTGTTTACCTTTGGCAAGGACAAGACTAGTGTGCCTTAAATACAAAGATACGTGCACAGTAAGCTGTAAAGTAGTTCAGGCCTCATGCTTCCCTGAGAGCTGTAAGAAATATATCGCACACTGCTGCCATCTAAAGACCATTGAAGTGAACTGCTGTAATGTAATGTACTGAGAAGGAATGTTTACATCTCGTTTTACTTTCAGGCCTTTATGGAGGTCAGCAGTAGTGAAACAGGTTGTTCATTTGCAATTGTTACAAGAATATTAAAACCAGCGCAAACAAACAGAAACAAATTTGCTGCTAAAGTATAAGATAGTGGGGAGCCAAAGTAACTTGAACAAGACCAATGCGATAGAAGGAAGAATATATGATACTGCGAGCACTCAACAAGATCAACTGGTGGACCACAAAGTATTTACTGCAAAAAATTTTCCAGACTATGGAACATAGTTTAGAAAGTAAAACTAAACCTTCCAAAATCTGTATTTTTGAGTTATGAAGTTGAGATTCATTTATAGTTGCTTAGTGTTGTGTTATGCACTACACTGGACCTAGAGAAGGAACAATCAATCAAGAGTAAGCACACAGCTTCATTACAGCTAGAACCTACTAAACAGGTCTGAAGTCTGGGTTTAGTAATGGACTCAGAACAAATATAAGAAGCTTTATATCAACTAAAAACATTTCCAAGACTAAAGCACCAACAAAATCTTTAGAAATTCCTTGACAGATTTATCCTTAAGTCAGATTGATTCTTTCAACACCGTCTTTGCTTGTCAAACAATTAAAGTTGCCAATTAGACAGGTGGAACTAATCCAGAAAACTACTGCTTGCCTTCTCACTACAACTTGAAAGATTAAAATAACTTTATTTATCCCTGCAAGAATTTGATTCTTTCTAAGTGAAAAACAATTCTGTCAAATCTACTAAAATATATACAATATTATATAATATATTGTATAATATTATAATATATGCTTAGGTATAAAATACAAACAATTTCTAAAAACAAAGCCAGTTCATACTAACTTAAAGCTTTTGAAGTAGGGCGCTGTATGAAGATCAGTCGATTTAGTTTTAACGGGCAGATCTGTCACATCCAATATGTGCTTGTTATGGTGGCGAACTGTGTGATGACGCCACCACTTTTGGCTGGAGGGGGGGGGGGGTTATCTGTAAAGTCAGGGCGAACTACAAAATTCTACGATTTCCACAGAACAAATTTCATATTATCTGAAGTTTCATAGACTGATGGCATCACTGTTTAAACATATAGAATACAGACAAGGACCTACCTCAGTGCTTCCTGTGTGTTTTTGGGTGGTCAGTGTGGATGAGGTGCCTATTTTACCTGAAGACTGCCACAGATGTTAACACTCGTCATTTGAAGGATTTTAGGGGAACCCCTGTGAATTGAATCTTGTCAATGTGCACTCATTGGGGATCAGGATGATGTTGCACTGCTTGAAACAGGAAGGGACCTCCAACAACTCTTTGGACATGTTGAATTAGACCAGTTGATCAGTCTAGATTATCAGCCAGTCCTTGAGCTTTTGTTTTGTGGTGTTTGAAGAGACTTACACCTTCCTCAAAGATCTTAAGTGCAGGGATTAAGTAGGAGGAGAGAGGGGAAAGGTTTGTAGAGTCGGTGGTAGGGATTGCAGTTAGTCCTTGTGTGTGACATGATCCGTGTTTTTGGTTAGGTTCAGCTCATTATAATTTTGTTGTTGTTATCTTTATTTATATTTAGTTATTGTGTTGTTTAGGTTATTTTCTAGTTTGGTTGAGTCTTTTGTATTCTCCCTTGCTGTCTGCTCTCTCTTTCTCCCTGTGTGTGTGTGTTTTTATGTGTGTGTGTGTGTGTGTTCCCTCATCTGTTCTCATCATTCACATCTGTTCTAAATTATCTAATCATCTTCTCCACCAATCCAGACCCGGTTCCTCGATACTTAAGCCGCATTCATTCCTTCACTCTCCTCGTCTCTCTGCGTCATCTCTAGCTTTATCCTCCACGTCTCCCCGTAAGCCTATTCGCCTCTTGCTCGCTGAATACTCTGTCCTGGCTATTCTCCATCATTATTCTCCCCTGGTCCCGTCCTGATATTTACTTTGGTTTTTGTTTTCTTGTAGTCTCCGGTTTCCCGTGCTTCCTTCCCCATCCTTTTCTCCCCAGTTCCCTGTCTCAGTTTATTTCCTCCCTTGTGATTATTATTATATTGTTGTTTTGTCGTCTGTTAGTTTATTTCCCCTTCCCGTGTTCTAATGCTGGTTTGTTTATTTGTTTATTTGCTCTTTTTATGCTGGAGGCTGATTCAACTGCAGCAACTGGGTGGATCACCAGGTGCAGATGAAGCACCAAGCCAATAAAAACAGACATGTAACATCTTCTTTATTTATTTGTAAATCTTGACAGATTTAGCAAGTTAGATTAGGGGCTAGTTATAAAAAAATAAAACTTAAATAAATAGTTAAGACAACCAGTTAGAAATAAATGGATAAACTTTAATTCTACAGATGTAGGAGAGCGTCATACAAGCAAGAGCTTCCACGATACTCTGAATAAAAGAACATCCCTCAAGCATTTTATAGCATTCAGCCCCCTTTCTCACAACCAGCTCATTATAACATATTCCCTGTGCCCAAAGTTCTTCTAAATCCAAAGTCACCCTCCCCTTAGAAATACAGACTTTCCCCTCCCCACCATGAACAAGAGAGTTTAGTTTATGACCCCTTAAGATAACATTCCATGACACAACACCCTTTAAGACAAAGTTAAATGATGTCAGAAGAACCACAATGTAAAAATTTCCTACATCACTAAACTTTGTGCTTTAAAATTTTTACAAACTGAGAATTTTATGTTTTTTGGACCAAAACCTCTGGGAATCTCATTAGTCAGTTATTTGGTCTGAATCGCATTTAACTGGCTTCCAGCTATGATGTAAACCTTAGTGAGGCAACATTGATCAGGAATTGTGCCACAGGAATTCTGATAAAAAAGTAAAAAGAGTTATCATACCTCCCCTATTTTAGTTCTCTCAATTCATCTAATCTTCATTTCTTCAGAATCTAGTGGATCGTGATTGCAGCATAAAAACTGGATAGCAGCACTAAAATGTATTTAATGAAGACACTGGGTAATTCTGTTACAGTATCAGCAATTCAAAAAAGACAATTTGTACAAACACTTCTAACATTATTTATTTTGACCTATGGGAATTGTTATTTTTATTGAATTATTATAAAAACTTGTGTGTGCTACCAATAAATCAAATTTGTGAATAGATTAAATAATTTAGTGCCAGTGTATGCTTTCGTAGACTCTCCTATTTAATCCTTTTAAACTACATTTATCGCGAAACTTATTATGGGATCCTAACGCCCAAATCACATTAGGTCTGAACTCAGCAATATCTGTTCTGATACATTTGAAACTAAGACTGATTAGTTATTAGGTATTACACGGCTTGGGACGTGAATTTTTCTATTAGGTAATAAATATAAAATATTAAACTGCTGTGAGCATTTGGATACGGAGAAATTATTTTGTGAAGTTTACATACATTGAATAAAAATTTACATCCAGTTTTTAGGTCACATACAATCAACAAAATGTGTTTGCTAAATGTAGCATAATTGGAGAACAAAACTGTCTGAGATTTTTGATGTCCACAAAGTCACAAGTTCAAATATAGCATATTTGTTACCTGTTTAAAAATGAGGGAATCCACGGTGAGAATGACATTAGTTAATACTTGATTTAAAAGGAGCCTCACCTGCGAATGTTGTTGAAATGTTATTGTGTCATTATACATACTGTCACTAAACTGACATGGGCTGAAATGCCGCTCAGCGAGGAGGAAGTCATCACTGCATAAGAAACATCAAATAATCCATGCAGCAGTTTTAAAATGCAGAATGAATAAAGAGCTTCATTTCTGGACACTTGTCCTGTGGTCTGAGGAAAATATAATCCGAATTGATACATTTTTGCCTGGAAACGATTACCCACAGCATCATGCTGTGGGTCTCTTTTGTCGCAAGAGGGACTGGAGAACTTCATAAAAGAGATGGCATCACAGGGAATGTGTTAAAGTATGAGTGTCCACAAGGGGGGGCAACAGGAATTAATATAAAGTGCCTTCCTGTTTACCATATATTACCATATACATTATAGACTTCAGACAAAATATATCATATGCTAAGATCCACTTTTATCCTGACGACACAATTATTGACTGTTTTGGGTGAACTGGTGCTGAAGCTGGTAAATGAAAGCTTTTAATCTGGTCCAACAAACACTTCTACATCTTAAACTGCAGTAATGACTAAATTGGTGTTATTTGTGAAAGAAAACGCTGAGAATCCAGATTCGCTTTGTTTAGTTGTGGCCATCAGAGAACCTACAAACCAGAGTCAGTTCAAAAGGTTCTGTCTGGAGAAACGAACCAGAACTCCAGGAGATTATTGAGAGTTAGCAGTGGAGGAAAACCCAAAACGCTGGACATCATTAAATGAATGTATATAACATAATTTCTCTACTTATGGTTTTAGTTAACTTTTAATTCTAAAACAGGGGAAGTTTATTCTGATCCAACTTCAGACAGAAAAAAAATACAATGAACAAAACATCAAATGGCAAATAGCAGGCATGTGTGGAAAATAAGGTTTCAAACCATTTATATTCCTATTTTCTGTCAAACTGGATCTGTGTCGTCACCAAGTCACGACGGACGCGCAGAGACGCCTCCGTGCCAGTTTCAGCTCCTCCTGCTGCTCCACGCACCAGGCTGTCTGTCAGCCATGCACGGCCACTGACGCTCGTCCTTCCACCCCATGGAGCATCCTGGCGGCGCGGCGGCGGCTGAAGCCGAGCCTGCGGCTGACGTGGCCGGGGAGAGGATGGAGAGGATGGAGAGGACGGCGGACCGGAGCAGCAGCAGCCAACAGCAGCACGCCGCCGTCTCTGCACCGTCCGGGGTGCTCGGTGAGTTCCGCCCCCACCACCCCGCTGTCGGTGTTTCATGTGATGCATAACGTAGCTCATGCACGGTCAGTTTGGAGCATCGAGCCGCGGACCAGGCTGGAGGGTTTGGGGGCTTCTCCGGGCCTGGGACCACAGGTGCGCTCGGTTTTCATGAGCGTCGCTGTTGCGCAACTATCCAGTGCAAAATCACCACAGTGCATGAGTCTTCCTGGTGAACCTATCAGTGCGACTGTCATCCTGTGGTAAGCTTCACTGAGAATGTTGTCGGGATCCATCCATTTCAACATTTGGGCTGATATTGATATCCTACTAGCAGTTGTGGCTGATAACTGATGTTAAAAAACAAACGACCACTAACCTTGCCTCTCTGCTTCAGTTAAACAGCATCCATAGCATCACTGTCACATGAGCAAACAAAAGCCTCCCATCCAGAACAAACACAAACAGCATTAAGATGGAAATCATAAATGTTGTCAACAAGGGATACAGATATATGAAAGATTCACTAGAATCGGCTAA
The DNA here is from genome assembly GCA_032876305.1 of Orestias chungarensis. Classification (NCBI taxonomy): domain Eukaryota; kingdom Metazoa; phylum Chordata; class Actinopteri; order Cyprinodontiformes; family Cyprinodontidae; genus Orestias; species Orestias chungarensis. The sequence continues at coordinate 501,671 of JAVLVB010000529.1, forward strand.
TACTGATGTTTATGCTGATGTATCATGCATCTCTACCAACTACATGTTGAAACTGATTTGTATCATTAGTCCGTCTATTTATATCTCTGAAAGTCTGGCTCGGTTATGTTCCGGTGACATTCATTTACATGTCAAATCTGAACGATTTACAGTACGCTGATCGCACTGTCGATTAGTTGTACTGTTTCTAAACCTCTGTATTATAATATGCTGATTCTTAGCAGGAAACATCCAGAAAATCCGGCACACCCCGCAGATCTCAATCATGTTGGATTGAGATCTGGGGTAATTTGGAGTGCATCAGGAAATGACTTTTCTGGGAACAAGTATGCAGAGTCTGGATGTGAAGGAATGTATCATGATAGCAGCCACAGTACCGTCTTCTCATCGTGCTTCCTGGTTTCCTGTTCATGGGTTTTGTTTCCAATGACAGACTCAAGCTTTGCCTTTCTGACCAATTCTCTTTCCAGAACTATTATGGAAAGCATTTGTAGGTGCAGCCAGGGTTGTTGAGAGGATCCATTGTGGTGGATTTAGTTGGTCCAGTTCACCGTCGATGGTGAAGAGGCCGATTTGAGGATGAGGGGCACCAAATCCATGGTCTTCACCTGGAAAACAATAGAATGCCTTCACCTGTGTGTGGTTATGAAGAGAGATAAAACGAAAGGCGGAGCTCTCCATTTTATCAGTCGGCCTACGTTCCCAGCTTCCTTAATCTAAAGTCTTTAGAGGACCCAGGTGAGATGGTTTGGGTATCAGATAGGAATGGACCACGTCCTGGCATATTCCAGGCATGTCCCACTGGATAGAATCCCAGATGAAGACAGTGCAGGCTGGACGGATTATTTTTCTTGGCTGACGCAGGAACACCTTGGGATTCCCAAAACCATCTGGCCAAAGTGTTTGAGGCTCTCTGTTTAAGATGGAGATAAGGAATGGATGGATGGATGAATTGATCAATGAAAGAATGGCTCATTCATCATTTGGAGTTCATCAATAATAATTTGTCACAGCTCTTATAGCCGTTCTTAAAGCTATAGGTCTCTTTGAAAAATTATTAGGCTCCATTTAGGATTTCATCAGGCTCATGCGTACACACCCTAAGAGGACCAGCTTATAAATCAGTGAACAATTGGGAGAACGGCCACTGACTGCAGCAGCTGTGCCAAAAGGCAGCAGAGTGTGAGCCACTGAGTTAGACTAGGCAGAAACGATGGATGCAGATGGTTTTCACACAAATAGATTTTACTATGGTATCTTAGCATTTTGATTTGCTTCTGCTTTTTACAGAAGCAGAAGCACTACCGTACTGTACACTATAGTACACTACTAGCCTAATAAAGTCAACAATATGCTTCTGTTTGTCAAAAATTTTCAAAGAATCAATAATTAACTTCAGGATCAAATGTAAATCCAGACTGATGATGACAAATTCTTGACTTTTTTAGTAGTTGCTGGTAATTACATTTTTGATTTTTCTCTTTGTTTGCCTGAAGCAACTACAATTCTTAATTGACTTGAAGTCAGAACCTTCAGTCTTTTGACCTTTGGCACCCTCTGTTATTATAAGTTACTTTATTATTACTAAAGGTAAATTAAACGTTATTGTAAATCATTTTATAAGAGGTTGGGATGATCTCCTGTAGCAGACATGGTTACTTCTGATATAACATGCCTCTGAAGTAATGCTGTTGTTGTAGAACAGTCTGATGAACAGAATGCTCAGGATTTTCTGTAATGTTCTTTATTTTATGAATAATCCTTCTTTGCATAGCATCCAGCTTGTTAGCTACAACTGGAAAAAGATTTGTATTCATACATTGATAACATGAAACCATAGTGGTGTTTTTCCCCAGGATTAGCAGGACTTGTAGTTGCTCTCATCTTTTCTTTTCCATACTTACAAAATTCCAAAAGGCCTCACCCGATCAAAACGATATTAACATGGCGTCTGCTGTCCATTCTTATACTTGCTGGAGAATTCCAGTGAGACCCGATGGGATTTGTTGGACAGACAAGCCCTCCTTCTGACAGCTCCCAGCCAATTAAGTTGCAGTAAGTCATCTAAATTCGGGTGTTCGATAAAATCATGGGCACATGGCCTTAAATAAAATAAAATATATTTCCTAGTGTTCATGGCAAATAGATGGCGGTAATTCACAATTAACTGCAATTACAGAAAAGCAGTAGAAATCCTGTGGAAGGTGAAGCTTAATTAATGAATTGGACATTTTTATGTGTTTTATAAGGTGCTTTTTCACGTTTGTGTGTCTCTGAAATCTTGAGAGTTAAATCCATACAAAGACAGCAATGCGAGAAAAACCAGAAATAACCCCACTGATGTTTTTTTAGAGACAGACTTAAGAAGAGCTTGTTTGGGACTCGTTGCACAACACTCTGTTTGCAGAGTGGCAGAGAATGTTTGCTCAGTCATTCGACTCGTGCTTATCGCGAATGCTTCTGCTTCTGCTGTTGTCTTTTTCTCCGTGTAAAGGTGAAAAAGGGAACGATTATAAAACATTCAGATGAAATAACATCAGCGATGAGTGACAGTGTTACTGACAACCAGCCAGTCATCTGTGTTGATAATCATCGCCATGATAAAATACCACCATCTGTCTCTCTGACTCTCTCTTTCATCAACACCCACTCAGACTGTTCTAATGTTGATTCTATCCTTCCCTTCTTTCTTTCTTTTTTCTTTTTTCTTTAGACAAACTCTTCGGGAAACGACTTCTGCTGGCCAGACATTATATCAACTCTCGCAAGTCCTGGTTAAAGATGGTTCCCACGGAAAACTGTGACATCCTGATGACATTTCCAGGTACTTTGTGCTCTGCGTGTCTCTTGCATGTCCTCCTTGTTTATCCTGTGGTTCATAACGTTGGTGGCCATCCAGCACCTAATTGACATGCTGACAGGAAGTGCTTAGGGGAAGCACTGTCCATCAACAACACCTGCTCTTTCTGCCCTATCCTTTCAGCAGCGGGGCATATATTGTGAACTTGAGGCATTTCATTAAGCCAGCATACACACATGCAGTGTAAAGAGGCACATCCTGTTCTGTGTGTGGTTTTTAAACCGACCATGCTGTTTACCTTTTTGCAGATAGGCTGCTTAAGTAAACAGACATCATTTTAGTCAGAATACAAAATTGCCCTAATTTTCTGTAGTACTATCATTAAATCTTATGGGGAAATTTGTAGGATTTATTTTATTTACTTACTTTTAAATGTGAAAGAGAGAAAATCTTGAACTCAACATTCAACTAACCTTTATCTGCTTAACCTTGTCAATGATCACTCACCTTATTGTATTAAACTCAAGAGAAACCTCAGCTTACTAAACAATTCACTTCATAAATACTTTATTATTCATATAGAGAAATTAGATGTTGTTGTAACTGATATATTCTTCAAAATAATTGTTGTATTGTAGTGAACTAAAGAAACCTCCGACTGAAGAAACTGTGTTATTTTAAAGCAGTCACAGGAAGAGGAAGATTAGGGTCGTCCATTAATCTTGTGAAGGATCCCCCTTTGCATTATCATCTCTAGCGGTTCCACAGTAGTCCTCATACAGAAACATCATATTTCCGCTTGTTCTTCTGTTTCCTCTTCTCCACTGTTCTGATGAAATGCCATTGAACGCAAGCAGCACCCTTAGTTGTACTCACCTCATGGGGGTTCCACACAAGCCGAGTCAGGCTAAAAACATGTCGCCAGAATGGCTGGAAGTACCAGGTGAACCAGTGAACCAGCGAACACCAAGTCAATTTCAAGACATTCCAATGAAGTTCACTGCAAAATATAACAAATGACGAAAAACAACCAGCTGATGAACTTTTAATAGATCTGGTTTGGATTTCCCCAGATGCAATAGACGATCACACGCTGCTGTGGCTCCTGAATCAAATTCGTGTTGGGATCCCACAAGTCAGCATCCAGGTCCGACAGCATAAACACACCCGGGCCCACGCCTTCTTCATCACAACAACATTTGAAAAGTAAGAATCACACGGTCACGCAACTGCAGTTTTACATGCAGTCAACATAAATGTATTCACGCCCATTGGGAGTTTTACCTTTCCATTGCTTTAACAAATTGATAAAGATCAACGTTCAGCTTGTTTGACATAGAGATCACAATATTAATAGTTAATGTCAATGTTAAACTGACTTCTACAAAATAATCCCAGTTAAATAAACATATTTAAAATAAAGGGAGTGAAATCAAAAATCGATACAAAGATAATAAGTTCTGCTTATGGGCTGTTCTTCTCCCCCAACAGCTTACTGCGAGGTGCGGAGCAGATGGGAATGTACAAGAGCGTAAAACCGCAGTTCGGTGGTGGGATGCGCCGCTTTTCCTGCGAGGAAGATAATATCTATGAAAACATAGAGAGCGAGCTCTGCTTTTTCACCTCACAGGTTAGAGGCGTGAACTGCGATTCTCCGTATCACTGTTGGGACGTCACACGGGTTTTCAAATGTATGTTTTGTTTTATCTTATCAAATCCAACAAAAACCACGTGTTTGTGTTGTGTTCAGGAGCGTCAGAGCATCATCAAGTATTGCCTGGATAACCTGCGTGCAAAACAGGGAGAAATGCTCCACAACATCCCCTTTTTGGAGGGTCAGCCAATCAGTAAGCAAATATTCATCATCTATGTTTTCCGTATTTCTTAGTTCTTGTTTTATCCCTTCATTTTTTTTCTTTTAATGTACCTAAATACTTAATGTTTCTACATATCTTCAGTGATTTGTAGTCTTTGCTCTGTCAAAACTAGTTTTATTTGTTTTGCTAAATTATTGTATGTGTAGTTCATTATTGAGGAGAATGATTATGTACATTTCTCCTTAAATTATTTAAAAAATTATAGAATATTGGCCTAAGAGAATGTTAATCTTGTTAAACTTGGACCTAGTGGATAAAAGGTTGCTTTAAAAAGTATACATTCACCAAAGGTTTGCTCGTTTTATCAAGTTGCATCCCCATCTCCTTTTGATTTATTTTGTTTAGGTTTTACGTGACAGATAAAGAGAAAGTAGAACAGCGACAGAAGTCTCCAACAGGAAACTCCCTCATAAGCTCTGTTTTTATCTGTTTGTACTTTTAGTTCCAGAGCTGGTAGCTCGGGGAGTGATCCATAAGATGTTTCCTCTTCACGAACAACGGATTCTCAACCAGCTGATGACATCTTGGGTCCAAGCTGTGTGTGAAAGGCAACCGCTCGGTGAGAAATGTTAGAGGAGGGCTTTAGCCATGCTTAATAAGGCCCTCACAAATCAAGATGTTCTTCTACTTTTTCCCTTTGTGAGTTCTTGAAAACCTGCTGATCATTCTTATTCCACCCCCTGTAATCTACCCTGCAGATGACATCTGTGACTACTTTGGAGTGAAGATCGGCATGTATTTTGCCTGGTTGGGTTTCTACACCAACTCCATGCTCTACCCTGCTGTCATCGGCTTTCTGCTCTGGATACTAGCGGAAGCGGACCAGGTAGAGAAACCTTTTTCAGTCCTTCATTTGTTTTTCTGTTCTTGAGCTCCTTAAAAGGTTAAAAGTGGTTAATATATTACATTTCATAGATTACCCACCTGGCGTCTTCAGATTCTTTATATTTTATTATATTATTTAAAATTGCTATCAGGGTGTAAACTGGACCGGGTGATTAGGATTTCGTCCCACCTCATGTACCACATGTGATGTGATGACAAATAAAATTCCTTGATTCCTTGATTCCTTGAAATAGTCCTGGATCATGTTTACTTTCAGAGACAAAGTGGACCTCCAGTTTTATGTCAACACTGTATAATGAACATTTAAACCTGGTCACGTTTGACTTGGGCAGTTGTTTAACTGTAGTGTGATCATATTTACATAGGAAGTAGAGGTTGGAAGCAGTGCACGACCAATATTCTGCATATGTGAAACGAATCAAACATAACAAAACAAATGTATGCTGTCCGAGCACAGAAATAACAAAAAAATCATTTTTACACCATTCAAATCATCGTAAAACTGTTTTTCAGATTCTTCTGTGGCATAGAAAGATCCTAAAAGTCAATTCTACTTTGATTGTTTGATAGTTTGATAGGTTCGCCCCTCTTTTTGTTTGTGCCAGTTTATCATTTTATCTTCATCTGTGATGTGCCGATTTAAGTTTAAGTCGATTAAGTCGATTTCAAGAATTTCAAGTTTTTTGATAGAAACAAAGCAGACAGCACGAAGTCTGTGGCGATTTACATGTTGCTGAGGTGCTCGCACGTTTAAGCACGTTGAATTTGAAATATATTATGAAGAGTAAGTCTGCGCACTTTTTCTGCTATGGTTCAAAAACTTTACTTCAATTAAGAGACAATCAGTACTATCTTAAATTTATATTCCTTTAGTTTCCTTCCCCGTGACGGATCAAGCTAAAATGAACTGACTTTTGTTTCCAATGTCTTACTGTGATGTCAAGAGATGAAGGCGGTTAAAACTAAATATTAGCCATTTTTACTGTATATTTCTTCCTTAAGAGCTTATATGGATGCTTATTTATGCTTCTTGTAAACTTAGCAGATGCTTAACTTGCCAATATGTCATAAATGTCCTAATCCAGCTGGTTCGATAACGGTTTGACCGGAACTCCTTATAAGGATAAATCACAGGATGTAGTTTTATTTTCTGTCCTTCAGTCCTAAATGACCAGCAAAAATGCTTCTATTAAAAATGTGTTTTGGTCTCTTGTTACAGCTTTTGTGCTTCTTCTATCCCAATTTCTGAAACACCTTCATGAGTTTTAAAATAGCTTCCTAAATCACTAAAGCATCCACATTAAGAGGTATGATATGTTAAACGTGTTTTAGTTTGGCATTTATCTATCGACGATCAGAGCCAGTCTAGTGTAACCTCAGCCATTTCCATTCATCAACAGATTTCTTGTTACATCTGTATAATATATTTCCATCCATCCATTTTATGTACACCCTTGTCCCTATTGGGGTCGGGTGGGTCTGGTGATGCCTATTTTCAGCTTACAACAGGCAAGAGGCAGGGGTACACCCTGGACAGGTCGCCAGTCCATCGCAGGGTAACACAGAGACACACAACCACACACTCACACCTAAGGACAATTTAGAGTGCCCAACCAGCCTAACAGTCATGTTTTTGGACTGTTGGAGGAAGCCGGAGTACCCGGAGAGAACCCACGCATGCACGGGGAGAACACGCAAACTCCTTGGATAAAGACCAAGGTGGAATTTAACCCAGAACCTTCTTGCTGCATGGCAACAGTGCTACCCAATGCACCACTGTGCAGCCCATAATATATTTCAAATTCAATAAAAAAAACAGATTGTATTAATCCTAAACAAAAATATTATTTTACTTAAACTAAGATATTAAAGGCTAAAACGTGTCAACAGGACCTAACTTAAAACTACCAAAATTGTTAACGTGACAAATTTTGATGTTTTTTCTCTAATCAATGGGACATTTATTTGTTAAAAAAAGCTATTAACAGAAGGGAGTTTTATTTAAGTCCTAGCAGAGCACTGCCTGCAGTCACAGACAGCTGGTAGGTTCTGGGAAGAACATTAGACATGCCTAGTTAGAATGATAACAGAGTTTGGGCTCAAAGCAGCTTTACTGGAGAGATGAAATCAGAAGTCAGCCTTATCCTCTGATAGGAATTTACAGACTGAACAACAAAATCAGCAAATAATTCAAACAGCACGATCATTTGACTACATTATTAAATTAATGAATTAAGACATTCTCTGTTTTCTTTATAGAATTCAAAATGGTAACATTCAATGTATATTTTTAAATTTGTGCCCAATAGTTTCTGCGTATGTAGACTATTGTGCTTAGACTGACCAACAGTTGATGTTTGGAGATTTCTGTACAGGGTAATCAGATGCATATCAGCTCAGTGCAAAGGTGAGATTATTAGTAATGAAACTAACAGCTTACAAGCCTTTTCCACAGTAAACGATCAGCTAGCTTCATGTAAAAAGGGTCACCAACGGTTAAGGTGTGTAAGAAACCACTGAAATCACTACAGATCAAATGAAAAGACTGGAAAAAGGAGCAGATGTCCCTGGAGACTTTATCTGTGGTACCTCCCAAGGAAACTGCAGTCATCATCAGTTTCCATCAAATGCCTTAATACGCAAGGAATGGTGAAAATATTGCAGTTGTGAAAACAGGATTTTCAGATCGAGACAAAGTAACAAGTTCAGTTGCAGTAAAAAAATAAAAGCAAAGTGGCTTCAGGGTCAAAACATTTGCATTCACCCACTTAACCCATAGATATATATATTAAAGGCTAGATGTCTCGCCCGCGCTGCCGACCAATGGAGTCGAACATCCGTACTGGCGGCCATCTTGCCACAGTCAGTTCGCTCACTCATACAGTATACTGTAATATTTCATGTTCTTTAAATAGTCCTAACATGCTCAATTTTCAACCAATTTTTGAACGGTTTGGTTAATCTACATAATTAGGGAATAAATATAACCACAGGGTTTTTATATGAAAATAGCAAACACACACAAGGAATTACTGTTAAATCAAATGGGCTACTAAAATGACATGTATAATAAATATAATAATATTTACATAGTATTATACATAATGTAAAATGTAAGCTATTATTATGCATATCCCTTTTTCAAAATTTGAAGTGCAACAATAAAAAACAAACAAAAGTGGAAGCAAACAAGAACAACAGGTGTGTTGTGTGGTGATATGTGGTGTGATAATAAAACACTGAACTGCAATGGTAATGTTTTTAATGATTCCAATAACAAAGAAAAGAACAGCAATACTAGTAACAACATCTGTCTTTCTATACATCTATCTATGTTGATATTTGGTGTGATAATAAAACACTGAACAGCAATAATAGTAACAACATCTATCTATGTTGATTTTATGTACATGCGTGTTTTTCTTGGCCCTCCTCTCTCTTGTCACGCTGCAGTTGCCTTATCCTCAATGAGGCCTCTTCAAGTTTGGCCTTTGTAGGGCAAGCAGGCAGCACATGTTGGTGGTCCATGGCCTGTCGCTTACGGCTCAAAATATACAAATACATAAACAATAGTGTTATAGGAATTAATATAAAAGTGGAATGATGGACAGAAGCTCTGTCTGTGGGGTCTGTCCAGGCAAATTTCTCTGAACAGATTCTAACTTGTTCAGCAATGAGAAATCGCAACTATGGTTTTGGGAAACGCTCCCCAGCCAAACATCACTAAGATTAAAATGTAGACAAAAGACAAGTTTGTCCCAAAATCGCTGTTGGTTTCAGTAAAACTTAGCTGGTCTTAGCCTTGATAACTTGCCAAAGTAACTTAGGCAAACTAGCCTAGCACTACATTTTATAAAGCTGCACTTTAAACAGATTCACCCATCCAAAATTATAACCATGTTAACAAACGTTTGTAAAAAACAAACATTGTGTAAATCCGTGACTTTTTTGGCGACATCTGAGTATTTGAGTTTGTTCAGATCACTCACCTCCTATTATGTTCAACACATCTGGTCCAGACTGGTTGACTGTGGTAATATGGCCGCTGGAGTCTGCGACCTGAGACATCTACCCTTTATTATGTATATCTATGGCTTAACCTTCAAGGATCACCAGGGGTTGGGTGTCCTTCACCAGCAGTCACTGGGTGTTCATCACCACCATTGACACACAGTCATATCTAAAGGCAATTTAGATTTTTTTTTTTATCCTATTGGTTTGTTTGTAGGAGGATGCTGGAGTACCCAGGGAGAAACCACGCATCTAGAGGGTTAGCATGCAAACTTCACACAGAATGACCGCAGGCTGGGATTCAAACCCAGGACCTTCTTCTGGGGAAAATGTTGTAACAACTGGGCCATTATGCAACTCCAAAATGCGCATATACCAAAAAAGCAGATATAGCTGAAACAACTGATCAACCTAATCTATTACAATTTATTGTTAAAATGGTTCACATTTAATTTTGTTTATAATCGCGTTTTACAGTCTATTTTAACACAATCCGTTATATCTCCAGTCAATATATGACAGTAATGAGCAACCTAACGCTGTGATCTACCAGAGGATCAGTAGAAGAAGAAATTAGCCAATCGTTAGCCTTGTTTTGCTACCACATGGCTCAAGTGGCATAAACACATCTGCCCCGTGTAAGATGGCGGAGCGCGAAACCGTCCGAAAGTCTGGAAGAGAAATTTTGAGACAAAAACTTCTTGGCGTTGAAACAGGAGAGGAAGAACCAGCACTGTAAAATAACTGACAGCTAATAAGGAAATAAACGCACTAAATACTGTTAATGAATTCAGTTAATATAAATTAAGGCTGAGAGTTTTGTTAAAATGCTGCAAACTCCATCGGTTGTATAGAATTCTACCTCATTTTTGTATTTATTGCCTAAAAATTAACAAATATTTGTTCCTTTAAACAAAGTTAAATTAATTACAGTGAACGGCACAATTCTCTTGTCTTTTTCTTAAGTATTTAATTAATTTTATTAAGTATTATGGGAGCTATTATGGGAAAGTAAATGCTAAAAGCGACTTCGTAAAAATAATCAACAGATTAATCAATTATGTAAATAATTTTTAGTTACAGCCCTACAAATGTACTCTGAGGTATCACACTAGTGTATTTACATAAATGAAAACAAAAACTCTATTATAAAAACACTATATAGGAACAAAAAACAAAAATAATTCCATGTACAGGTTTACTTTTCAAAAATGTACTTATCCAAAAGGGAAAATAAAGATAAAAGAAAAATATAATACTAACAATACAAAATAATAAAAATAATACTATATTTATTTAAAATAAATAAAGTTAAAAATAAATAATAAAAATGCAGAAAATACTTAAAAATAACATAAAACATAGTTGTTTGTCAAAAGCCTTCTCTGTTTCTGCTTGTGGGAGAAACACACACATTCCACAGTGGGTTAATGCAGTTATGCAAGACAAAGTGATATGTTATAGATTAAAATGAATTAAAATATACTTCATCCTAAAAGCACAAAATACACAATAACAATTATAAATAATATTGAAATAAATAAAGTGTTTTGCATTTTATTTCTTTATTTCTTTATTTTGTGCTTAGATTCCTTAGGATTGGTCATCTTTTACGCAGCTCGCAAGCTGTAGGAGTGTGGGCAAGCCTGCTCTAGGCATGGTCAATGATGCACACCTTCACTTTATGGGGAAAATTCAATATTCACATTCTGATCAAATATTTTCATTGTAAACAGTTTAAAAAGTCCGCATTTAAGTCAGACTTAAAATATAACTACGAACTAATTGGTTTGGCTTTCTAACAGTTAGTTAGATTAGTCATACTTAAAAAAAAAACTACTAGATCTTTTCCAGAGCTTTACAGTTTAAATTAGTCTAAAGTAACTACCTTTACTTTGTCTTCCCAACCAGACCAGTCAGGATATCTGCTGTGTGGTTTTTGCTCTCTTCAACGTGGTTTGGGCAACGTTGTTCCTGGAGCGATGGAAGCGGCATGAAGCGGAGCTGGCGTACCGGTGGGGAACTCTGGACAGTCCCGCCGGGTCCCTGGAGGAGCCCAGACCCCAGTTCAGGGTGAGAGCTCTTCACAAAAGCTGCTTTAAAAATGTAAGCACAGGATTCGGCTTCACTTTGTTTAGTCATGACCCTGAAAGCTTCTCACATCTTGCTATTGTTTGTTCTGACAGCCAGAATGATGATTGTACAACATGGTTAGTTCACAATAGCAGGAAACAGGCGTGTGGGTTTGTGTGCTGTGAGAGCTGCAGGAAGGGGGAGGTGGTTAGTGCCTATCACGTGTCCTCACGGGGGTGAGGTGCTGACTTCTCCCACATCATCTCAGGGAGACAAGCCCGGCTAGCTCAGTCGGTAGAGCATGAGACTCTTAATCTCAGGGTCGTGGGTTCGAGCCCCACGTTGGGCGTTAACCTTTTTGCTTTGTCTTAATAAACAGGTTTATTAAACCTGTTTTTGTTTTTCCTTTATCCTTTGATATTTATAATAAAAGTTCATGTAAAAACCTTCCTAAAAAGGCAATTGTGTGTCTGCCGTTTCTGTCTGTGCAGGGAGTGAAGCGCTGCAGCCCCGTAACGGGCTGTGAGGAGTTCTACTACCCTCCTTGGAAGAGAGCCATGTTCAGATGGCTGGTCAGCGTGCCGGTCTGCCTGCTGTGTCTCTGCTTCGTCTTCCTCGCCATGCTCCTCTGTCTTCAGCTGCAGGTCTCAGTTGGACGCCACAGTCCACCATGTTTACGTAAAATCTATTAATTACAGTCACACTTGACAGCTAATCATGAAAAATCCACTATGACAACATTCAGTTCAAAAAAGAAAAAAAAGGTGAAGCCGATATTTATACAGTTCCTTCAGGGCAGTTTCTACATTTGTGGGGGTTCCTAGGTTTGATGCCTTTTCGGGGCCCTAAATTTATGAAACTACATTTAATAAACTATAATGAACATATTCCAAAGCCTTTAAATGCCACAATCTATTACAAGCAACATGGTCCACAGTGATAACTACAGTATAATACAAGGGGGGGGAAAAATTGTATACATCAGTATAAAAAACGTGTTTAATATCAGTATTTTCAGTGTTTTATACATCAGTTTTTATACACATTTTGAATGCTCGTGAAATTTCCCTGCTAGAATCTTAACATGTCCACCTCTGCCTTTTCATAAAAAAACATTAATGAATGAAACACTTAATAGTTTATGACCAACAGATTCTACCCAGCTAAACGGCCATTATCTGAGGAGGACAAATAAAAAGACATTACATCACCAACACCTTTCCAGCCAACATGACCAAACAATGTAACCTAGGAACGTCAGAAAACCATCCAAATTTAATCTTTGCCGTTTTTTTATTTATATCATTTGCTTATTTACAAAACATAAAAGATATATAAATATATCAAATTACTACAGATACAGTCAGGACATTTTAATTTTAAGATAAAGCTAAACATTTAGCTTTGATGCCCCCTGGTGGCACCCTATCTGTTCTGGGTAATGTGTTCTGTGTCAAGTGTTAACCTTCATTGTTTTAAAAAGTATTCCACACTTTCCAGGAGGTGGTAATGGAGATTAAGGAGCTGCCTAGTATCACAAGATTCATCCCAAAGATACTCCTGGCCATCACTGTAACCGTATGCGATGAGGTGTATAAGAAGATTGCCTACTGGCTTAATGATATGGGTAAGAATCAGTAAAACAACTGAAACAGAAATAGGATATATTTTTAATGCCTCATCTCTGTTTGTTCGTTAAGAAAACTACAGGCTTCAGAGTGCCTATGAGAACAATTTGATCATCAAGATAGTTTTTGTAAGTTATCCTGTTTTTTTCTGTTTTTGTTTTTTGTGGCTAAATGTGAAACAGTCTTTCGGGAAAGTTTGGATTTCTAATTCTCATGTTGTTGTTTTTTACAGTTTGAATTCATCAATTCTTACCTCAGTCTTTTCTACATTGGATTCTACCTCAAAGACATGGATCGACTGAAGGAGGTAAGAACTTACAATTAGAATAGATGTACTTTCCATAGAGATAGTGTTAGTACATTTTGACTGTTAAAGTCAGACCTGGAAAACACTGATTCTTCAACAGAACTCCTGCTGGGATGTCTCCAGATAGCGTCTTCCTGGCTTTTTGCATGCATTTATGTTCCTTTTGATGACTCATTGTTTTCTGAGCTCAATGTGCAGCAATTCAACATGATTTCAGAAGAATCTGGATTTATTTTTGTATTTATTCTTTAAAACTTCACGGAAAATATACTTAGAACTCTTTAAATTTGAGCCTCGAAAACTTGTGCTTAAAAATGTGGAAAAAAGGGGTTTGTATATTCCTCTTTTTTTATTTATTTTTTATAAGAAAGTTTGAGTTAAGGTTGTTTCTTGAAAAATATTCAGATTTATTTTATATATATCTATATATATATATATATATATATATATATATATATATATATATATATATATTGAATATATTGATACTATTTTTTTAAGGAATTTAGTTATTTTGGTACATATTTATTTGCAGCTTTAAGGCTTTGTGTCCCGTCAATGATGTCCTCTTTGGATAGGTTTCTGCTAGTTGCACATACATAAACAAATAAAAACAAATAAACAGAATGGTTAGTATTTAAGAAAGATGATGGTAAATCAGACTGTATCATCAGCATGAGGAAAGTCTTTCCACTACATGATATTTTCCAAAATGCATGTCCCAAAACATATAAGCCCCCCTCTCCAGCCCAAACCAAGCTAAAAACAAAACATGTTTTTCTATTTATGGAAGCCTTTGTAAAATAATAATGGAAACCACTTAGTTTGCTTTGTAATCAGGGTGCAATGTTTCCACAAACACTATTTTCAATTATCATTTTAAAGTTTGCATTCTGATGGGGCTCATTTGTCAGATTTAAGGTACATTTGGAATATAACAACGTTTACGCATAGTATGGAACATACTTTTTATTAATACGTTTACTATGTAATTTGGTAAAAATCTTTTGCATCTAAGGAAACCCCACGTCTTTGAATGGGTGAGTCTAAACTGAATAGGATTGCTGGTTGAGGCGGCAGATTATGGACTATGATTCCAGTTAGAAAATCAAGGCACTTGTACAGAGAGATTATTTTCTTCTTTTAATAAAGATTGTCCAACTTTACATGTTTGCATTGCATGTGTGTGTGTGTGTGTGTGTGTGTGTGTGTGTGTGTGTGTGTGTGTGTGTGTGTGTGTGTGTGTGTGTGTGTGTGTGTGTGTGTGTGTGTGTGTGTGTGTGTGTGTGTGTGTGTGTTTGGTCTGGAAAGATTATATTAATAAACATTGCAAAATAAACAGCCATGTGAGCATGAAAAGCTAGAGCTAAATAATACTTATACAAAGATCATCTGGTTAAACCCACATTTAACAATGAGTATAGTAATGACTATACTTTGCATCACTAAGAAATGGAATAAACACTTAGATTTCCCCAGGAACACCCTGTTTTATGTTGTTTTTACGTCGGTTCCGAGCCCAAACTCATGCGCCTCATGCGTATGAGTTATGGCAGGGCTGAACTTTGCAGGATTAAGGACAGTTTGGACAGTTTGGTCAGTAAAAATCTGGACAATAACATCAGAGCAACACTGGGCAGACTACAGCTCCTCCGGACTTCGGCTTGGGGGAGCAGAGCGCAGCAGACAAAGGACCGGCGGAGGCGATGCAAGCAGAAGAGGGGGAAGCTCGGCAGTGTGCTAGCCACCATCACCCTCAGCACTGGCTCCCCTCAGGGGTGTGTGTTTAGCCCCCTCCTGTTCACATTGCTCACATATGACTGCTCGCCTATCCATCCAGGCTGTCATATTGTGAAGTTTGCGGACAACACAGCAGTGGTTGGATGCATCACAAACAGTGATGAGTCCAGCTACAGGCAGGAGGTGGAACACCTGGAGGGATGGTGCAGAGATAACAACCTCTGCATCAAAATAAAGAAGACAAAGGAGATTATTGTGGACTTTAGAAGGGTTCAACATGCTCAACCCCCCCCCCCCCCCCCCCCCCCCCCTGCACATTGGTGGTTCCGCTGTGGAAGTGGTCAGCAGCTACAGGTACTCGGGTGTACACCTGAGTAACAACCTCACCTGGAGCAACAACACTTCCATTGTGGTCAGGAAGACACATCAGCGGCTCTACATCCAAAGGAGGTTGAGAAGAGCTGGACTCGGAAGCTCAGTCCTCACCTCCTTCTACAGATGTGTGGTGGAGAGCGTCTTGTGCTCCAGCATCACCGTGTGGCATGGAAGCTGCTCTGCTGCAGACAGGAAAGCTCTGCAGAGGGTGGTGAAGGCTGCACAGAGGACTGTTGGAGTCAGCCTACCCAGCACCACAAACATTTACACCTCCAGATGCAGGAAAAGGGCCTCCTGCATCATGAAGGATCCCACCCACCCAGCACACTCATTTTTTGTCCCGCTCCCCTCAGGCATGAGGCTGCGGAGCATCAAGTGAAAAACCACCAGACTGAGAAACAGCTTCATTCCTTAAGCTGTGAGACTCTCGAACTCCACTTGAACAACCACTGCACTGACACTTTACACGGACAATACATATTGATCACCTTCACCTACCCGCACTGAGACACTTTAAATGGACTGAGACACTTTAAACAGCTATAGTAACTTGCACTACTAATTCATTCATTCATTCATATATTTCATTCATCCATTCATGTTGCTGCTACTCCAAACCCCCTACTCCCTTATATTCTGTATATTTTCTATATATTTTGTTTTTATTACATTCTATTTTAGTTTATTTTTCTTTTTTTTACTTTTTTTATCTATTTTAATATAAGCTCTTGGGTGTAAACTGGACCGTGAGATTACAATTTCGTTCCACCTCATGTACCACATGTGTTGTGACTGACAATAAAGTCTCCTTGAATCCTTGAAGAACGCACACATAATTGGAGAAGCATACAGAAACTCTATGCAGCTTCTCACAGCCTGCCTGCTCTCTGTCTGCAGCTTGTTAGTGAGCCAGTGCATGTCCTGACATGTTCAGACACTATTTTAGTTTGCCAGCAGATTGTGCTGTTTTGCCTTAACCTGTACAATTTACTCACACCGCAGTTTAACACAGGGATAAGGAGATGGATATGATGCATGGAAGTTTTAGGAAGCTGAAGAGGATGAAGAAAATGAAGCATGGTTGTAAATAGGGACCCCCTCATCCCCTCTGCAGATTTTAGCATTACATTTGGAGAAATGGGAACAAATAGGATGAAAAGAGGTTGTAAATGGAGATAGAGAGGATGAATGGTATATAATAGGCTTCTAAAGAGGGTTAAGGAATCTGAGTTAGATAAAATGGAATTGACATACGGTTATAGGGAAAGTGTTGAGAAAAAACAAGGAGGATCATGGTATGGATGAGATTCAAAGCTGAACACAAACTTCCCTAAATGAAAGCTTATCATATGATTTATCAAATGAATTTTACAAAGATTATTCTCTTAACACTGCTGTAACTTCTCAAACAATGACTTGGTATATTTAATGTTTTCCTTTCAGATGCTAGCTACTCTGCTGATCTTCCGCCAATTCCTGCAAAACATCAAAGAAGTCCTTCAGCCGTATCTCTACGAGCAAAGCAAGCTCGGTGTCTTCACCCCAAAGCTGTTATGGGAGCTCCTGCGAGTCATCATTGTGAAGTACGGGCGCCTGGCTCTGGGGAAGGCGCAAGCTTCCATGACATCCTACTCGTTTTTGAGTCCCAGAGGAATCTCCAACAGTCGCGCCGCAAACTGCAACCAGGAGCCGAGGAGAAGAGGAGACCTGAAAGCTGGGTTCAGGCTGTCCGAGGAGGAGTGGGACATGAACGACAGCGTGATGAAGCATCGGAAATTCAGCTTCACGGAGAAGGTGGACTACAAGAACGTCAAGACCGAGACCCAGGCCGTGGAGGACAGCCTCCTGGAGGACAGTCCAACACTGGTGAAAGTTGGGATGGATCCGTCCTGTACTTTTGACAGTTGTGATGAGGACAGCGACTGTGAATCACTGTCTCAGGTAATGTTTTTGGATTATGTAGTATCTAGCTCCGTCTACCTGTCAGGATTTCTTACCATATTAGAAAAGACATGAATAAATAAATGTGTAATTTATTTTTTTCAGCAAGAGACCAAGGAGAACGTTAGTGTGTCCTCTTCAAAGGAGTCTGACTCATTCTGTCAGAAAAGAAAGAACATAGGTGCTGGGAAAGATGTCAAGAAATCCTGGATGGATCCTCCAGAAGAACCCAAGACTGTTGCTTTGACCCAGGCTGAGATTGAGAGTTGTATGCAAACGTATGAGGTAGCATTCAATTCAATTTATTTATTCAGTTTATTAATGTCGTTAATTCAAAACACACACCACTTCCCAAGAGAACTCATTTCAGTCCTTTCCTGTTATATCAAAAATATAATTCCTATATCATAATAATACACCGGTATTCCATAAGTATACATTGAAATAATAATAATTTGCGTTACGTAAATTTGACGTGAACAGGGAACCCTTCAGGACTACCAGGAGATGTTCATTCAGTTCGGCTACGTGGTGCTCTTCTCCTCGGCCTTTCCCCTGGCGGCCATGTGTGCTCTTATCAACAACATTATTGAGATACGAAGCGACGCCCTGAAGCTCTGCACCGGCCTCCAGAGACCTTTCGGACAGAGAGTGGAGAACATCGGACAATGGCAGGTCGGTGGGGAAAATGTCAGTGATTCCCTAAAGGGCTTTGGTTTTAGCAGCCTGTAAATTTGTCTGTTTGCTCTCGACAACAGACCGCGATGGAGGCTATGGGTTTGATAGCCATTATTGTTAACTGTTACCTGATTGGTCAGTGTGGCCAGCTTCAGCGCCTGTTTCCCTGGCTGAGCCCTGAGATGACCATCATCTCCATCGTCTTACTTGAGGTATTCACTGCCTATTTTCCTTGATGAGAAGATTGTCTTAATTCTTAGTCCATATCCATTAATGTACATTAAACATCTCACAGATTTTAAATAAGACTTATTTATTCACACTATGAAAATGAATGTCTTTGTACTTGGATGTGTTGTGTTGAGTTTGTCCCTTTGTGGTCTTGTGGGTTTTCAGCACTTTGCAATTCTCCTAAAGTACATCATCCATGTCGCCATCCCTGATATCCCTGGCTGGGTAGCAGATGAGATGGCCAAGCTAGAGTACCGACGAAGGGAAGCTTTCAAGGTATAAAGTTACGTCATAGCTTGAAAGACCTTCTGCCAACATCAGGGCTGCTGTTGGCTGCATATTGGATAGCTTGTGTTGTATTGTTGTGTACTGTGTTCAGTGTGTCCCTCCATCTCTTGCTGCATATTAACCTGAAATCCTCTGTGGTCTATGTTTGTGTTGGGGTGATGTCAGTCAACTTTTTATACAGTGATGCGAAAATCTACATGCTCCCTTTTTTTGTTTGTTGTGACAACTATATAGTTAGTTAACTATAAAAATAAACACCTTTAAATGAGGATTTCATTTAATAAGATTGTGATACAACCTGTATGACAAGACGAAGTGGGTTTGAGTGATCTGAAAAAGCAAAACGTCATAAACCTTTGCAAAAAAGTTCAAGGGTAGCTGAAAAATCTATCAACCTAGAAAGTTTTTAAAAGTAACCTAAATCTTTAACACACCAGAGAACCACAGTCAGGATACGTTATCACTGTAGATCGTGATGCTCAACTCCCATTTTTTCATTTATTTATTTTTGCTTGCCTTGTTATACTAATAATAAAATGTTACTGCGATCAGACCTTTCTTTGAACCGTTTACAGCCCCAAAATAACGCACATCCGCAGAAGAGGAAGGTAGAAGTCCTACCACTACGCTATGTTTAGGGATGGATGCGGCCGTCTGTGGATCAGTTTTAATGTTTACTAGCAATAGGAGACGACCGTATCGTTACAAGATGATAGGATGAAGGAAGCTTCGATCACTCATCAATGTGGAGTTTAAGTGTCTTCAAGTAGTGTCTTCATATGCACAGTGGCTTCATATGTGCAGTAATACAGACTGCTACAGGAGATACAAATCTTTGAAGAAACTTTGATAATATAAGTTGTGGCAACATTTAATGTCTGTTTAGGATTAGTATATAGTTTTTAAATTTCAGTTAGAAATTGATTACTGTTGTGATTGGACATTATTCATTTTAGGGGTAGAGGTCATTACAACCCATGTGTGAGAAGAAAATTGGGGTTTGATATAATGTTTAAGGAAATGTAAAATGATTCTGGAGTTTGTTTGCAGTTTACCTGTAGAATACAACACTTTAGATTAACACTGGCCTTAACACTGGCCAATATGTATTTATCAGAGCTGAGATTTCCAAAAGCTGCCAATGCGTCAGGAATAACTCCATGTGTGGTTGGAAACCGCAACTAATCATTCTACAATTCAACAACCCCTTAAATCTGTGACTGGCCTTATGTAGAGAAAGAGGGTTGTTACCCTTGTCCATCATTAAAGATGGAGAAGATGGCTGAACATCTGCTTATCTCTCTACTTTTTAGTGTTGCTCTAAATTTATGAAGCCTCCTTCTCAACTCATCTTGGATTTGAGTTGTTCAGGTATTAACTAGAAAATTCCGGAAGAAATTTTGAAGGTGCCTGCCAGTTGTGTGTGCTTGTGGTCTTTCTACAATGTCTGCGAACAGAAGCATATCAGAGTTGTTGAGAGAAGCTGCTAATCGTCTTGACGGCCTGGTAGAGCAGCACACACCTGGTCCAGGTGCTCCATCTCTCTAAAGCAGTTCAGCACATCGTCTTAAATTTCTACATCTTGAAGAGCACTTATTCACCCGAGCGTTTCGAGAAAACTTTCAATACGGCCTAAAATAGTATCGGACGTCAATTCATTTTGCTCAATTTCACTAGCAAACGGTTAAATTTCATCTTGGAGTTCTCCGATATTCTCCATTTTGCCCGAGAAGCAAATCAGTCTGGACACACATGGGGGAATCCTTTGCTCTGATTGGTCATAAAGATTGGAGTACTTCAGTTTCTGTGAAGCAGGTTTGGGGGAGTGCCCCCCAATCCTAATCAGCGTCCCACATATAAGACCCCGCTCCCTCATTTGAATAGACGAACATGAAAAAAAAGAGCTTTAAATGAAAAAGGGGGTTTTGAAATAAAAGCTGCTGAAATATTAAACCGTCATTACAAAATAAAAGCGTCACTAAATAAAATAAAACTCCATTAAGAAATAAATAAATACATAAATACATAAAATCCTTCATAGTGAAATAAATTAATAAATATTGTGGAAAAACTTAAATAAATAACTTCATTCTTCTTTGAATATTATTTTAATTTTATTTCACAGGGATATTTATTTATTTAATTTTGAATGAAAGAGCTTTCCATACATCTCTGTCACTGTCACTCACTATTATGTCTCATTCAGTCTGAGCAGTGACAAGGTAAATATGGGGTCCTACCCAAAATTAATCCCAGATCTAAATCCATGCAACTCTATGGCAAATCTGGCCATTTCCGCTCTGCCTTTTGTGCTCGGGGAAGCTTTTCTAAAGAATCTTAAACTGTGGACAAAATAGGAAGACATTTTACCGGAGCAAAGGCATGGTTGTCTAAAAAACCCGAAGATCAGGCCAATAGTGCAAAACATATTGTTTAGAAGAGGCCTGTCTCAAAACAACGGCAATCAAAATGAAAAGCATCGCAGGCAAAGGTTGGTTCTTTGGTGAATCTGTATCATGTTAGAAAGAGTTAAAGGATGTTTTACATATATTCTCAGGGAAGGTATTGACGATTGTTAGAATGGCTGTTTGCTTAATATAGTTTGCAAACAGAATATCAAATGCAGTCTTCTGCATGGCTTTGTGTGTGGTTTTCTTTCTATCATGTCGTCTTTAATGTCTCTCCTTTCAGAAACATGAGCTCCAGGCTCAGCAGCACTTCCAACAGCAGCTCAGGCGTCGGCGGGAGGAGGACGAGCTTCACCGTCAAGCTGAGCTGCAGGCAGAAGCTCGCCATGACAGCGAGTACCACAAGACAGACATGCAGCACCAGCATCACCACGATAAAACACAGGGGAGCAAGAGCGGGGACAAGCCCAAGAGGCCCAGCTCGCTGCTGGGAAATAACAACGTGATGAAGCTGAAACAGATCATTCCTCTACAGGGGAAGTTCTCTGGAACTTCACGGTCACCAGCTCAGTCCCCAACTGGAGGCGAAGCCAAGCTTCCAGGATTTCTGAAGTTCTTGAAATCACCTGAGGGGAAAAAAGAGCCAGTTATGGCATCCGCAGCAACACCAAGCACAGCTGGGACGACGTCTTCAGCTCTCCCTGGTGGCCAGGAACGGTCACATTCCCCAAGCAGGACATTTAGTCCAGGGAAGCTTTTCAGTTTTAGCAAATCGGAGGGAACTGTGGTGTGTGCTAACGGGACACAGCAGCTGACTCAGGCTGCTAACTCTCAACCTAACAGGTCGGATTTAAACACAACCACTGAGGAATTACCCTCAACTGAGTCGGATAGAGAAGAAACCAAGACTACTGACTGATTTAGAAAACCCAAAGACTTCATAAAAAAAATCAGCCACAGCGGTGTTATCTTAACTATCATGCAACCTTTAGACGCACTGATTAGCCGACAGTGTAGAACCTGTTAAACCCCGAGGACCACACGCATTGTGAGCAAGTGTTATGATGCAACTCCGTAAAGCGTACCACTGTCTCTGTGTACACTTCAAATATCTAACTTCCATGTAAAAACTGCACTGTACGTGTCACTCATCCTGTGGTTAACCAACGTCTGCTTAAAGCTGAAGAACCGAGCCACCGACAGCTGTCAGACAGCAGCATACCAGGGACGGAAATGGTGAATGTGCCAGATCGTTTACTTCCGAATCCAGAACCAGAAACTCATTTTGTTTGTCAAAACAAAAAAAAAACAGCAGCTTCCAACTTCCAGGTTGGTTTCTCATTTTCATGCCAGTAATGGGTGCATGTTTCTATGTGCATGCATGACATTTTCTGTTGCAATGCACGTTCAAAGCCATTGGATTCTTCTGCACTAGGTCAGATATAGTCACTGTGACCATGAAAACAGAATCTATTTTTCCTAACTTTCATTTTTCTATTAATTTATTTTACTACATGAATTAGTGATCACATCTTACGAACCAAATAAATGTCAAGAACTATCTGAGAGAAACTGCATGGAAAGACGAGCTGTTTAATGAGAGATCAGGACAGAAACATACTTGCAAGTTTAAAAACTGCTTCACTTTAGAACCCAGACTCTGAGCTTCTGGTTCATCCATTATTGCTTAAACCTACAGTAAAGATAACAAAGAAAGTAAACTCCCTACGTTTTAGGGGTTCATATAAAATAGGACCTATCATTGATCTGTTCTTTGCAAGGTTATTAAATTAGCAAACGGATTTTAACACGGTTCTACAAGCTGATGAATGTAAAGGTTTAATGTTTTTTAATCTACACTACCAGCTAAATATGAAAAAGTTGATGGTATGTAGTTTTGTTCATTAAAGGTGGGATTTTTAACCTGGTAAAGGTTAAACTGGATGTACTTTCTTTCTGCCAACAATGTAGAGGTAAGGAAAAAAAATAGTTTTTATTTACAATTGTCCAAAGCTTTATATGTTGTCGTTTTTTGTCAGTTACTGTATTTCACAATGTACCTCTATACAAAACCCTGACATTGCACATATGCAATAAACTCAAACACATTCCAAAGTTGTCATTTAAAAGCTGCAACAGTTGTACTAAAACAGGTAACAAGAACTTCCTAAGTCAAATATGCCAAATGTAGGTAATGTATTTAACATGCACAAAAGGTAAACACCCAGTCGGAATATGGGAAAAGGAATTTGCTAAACATCAAACATCACAATTTTTTTACTTTTCAGAACATGTTCTTGTTACCATGTGACCAAACAGTGGTTTTAAATCAAACATCATTACACAACAAATGAGGTTAAACAAGGAAAAAAACATTACCCCAGGAGAAGCAAGATACAATGGCATCCAGAAGTAATCACACTTTTTTATTTTGTATCACATTGAAAGCTAAAACATTTTATTGGGATTTTATGTGACGGAGCGATGCTAACTGGTATATACGTTGAACGACATATGTGAGCCAACAGGCTGCAGAGAATCTGCAACTCTGGAGCTCTTCACTGTTGAACACAGAAGAGTGAGGGTAATGCTGTGGGAGTGCTGTTCTTCGGCAGGGACGTGGAAGCTGTCCAGACCAAGATGTTGAGGGTTTGTGGCAAAATACAATAAAAAAATAAGTTAAAAAACTGATGCTTACACACTTTAGAGATCTGATTCACCATCACACCATCATTTAAGGCAACAAATCCTGACCTTCCATCAGAAAACAAATTATTTCTTCCGGCACTCGTTTATGCTCCGTAACAAAACAAGGAATCAAATTATACTAAACCACTGAGAGAAGGCCGGTATTATTTTCTAAATAGACTATTTGAAACGACTCCTTTCGTTACTGAATAAAGACATAAAAATAAAACCTGAATAAAAAGGAACCAGAAATGATGGCTCAACAAAAAACATGCACAGCTCACCCGCCGTATGAATTATTGGGTACCTAAGCTCGGAAACGGCAGCGGATGAGCGCTAAATGTCACATGCTGCAAACACAGATCAACGTTTGGGAACACGTGTTAGAGTAGAATGAAGCAGGACGGAGGGCAAAGGAGGTAGAAGTATGGTCATGTTACGACTCTCAGCTCTGCAGACATGGAGACTCGGTAGGTAAAGGACTTGCAGCGCAGAAGCTGTTTCAGTAACAAACATGGCGTCACACTGTGAGACCGCTGGGATGGCTGTGGTCCTGAACCATGAATGCTGTCCCCGTGTGTCGGCCACGTTTGCAAACGTGCCGCATGTTCGTGCGGATGCTGTTTAAGCAGGTGAGAGCATCAGTGGCCGCACTTTTTACGAGTCCTCCGTCAGCTCCTCGCTGTCTGTTCGCGCCATCTTTCGCGGCGGCGCCGTGTTTTCCTCCTCAGCTGGATCCTGCTCTCGTTTCTTCGCTGTGTTCTGGCAAAGGGGGAGAACAAATTCCTGGGATCAAATATTAACTCATAACAAGTTTGAATTACAATTCTATAAAACACAATAAACAACTTTGAGCTCAGCAATGATATATTATAGCTGCAGACATGAAACACCAAAGGAGGTTTCATGTATTGGTTTGGTTAAGACAAAGATTGAGGTATTTATGGACCACATCGATAAGACATTTTTAAAAAGCCGAGGCCTTCACACAAGAGCATTCTACCGACTATCAAACCCAGCATCAGCTCTTTTAATTCCTACTTTATTTGTGCTTGATGCTAAATAGATGCAATAAAAAAATATGAACTGATTTTTCTTTTTTTACCTTTCTTTGTGCTTGTGGCTCTATACATACACACTAATTGCAGCTTTTAAAACCCACTGCATCCTGGGATAAAGATAAGTTTAATTAAATCATTAAAGTCCAGACCTACATGCAATCCAATGATGAGAGAGAAGGTACACTGCTGATTAGCACCATGTCCCCCCCTTGAAACATTTACCTTTTTATCCCACTGTTGATGCAGATATCGCAGTAGGATGTTTGTCTTCTCAGTCACAATGACTGAAAGAAAGAAGAACAGTCAGAAGGAGGAAACATTCAACTCAGCACAGATTCACGGTCAATATGGAGGATCTGCGTAGAACGAGTCTCTCAGAGTCTTTTTGGAACGTACTCTGCTCGGATGGATACTCTCGTGTTGGAACATACACAGACGGCCGGCGGTTCTAAAACACAGGAGAGACGATCAGCTTGCAGCAGATTTAAAACGTTCATTTCTTGTGGTTAAAACAGGAGGAGATGAGAACTTACTGATGCTTTACACACTGAGTCTGCATGGAACCGCGTGAAGCTGTTTTTGTTGTAGACAGGAAGTCCCTTCAGGAAGTTTCTCTGCCAGAAGTTCAGGACAAAAAAAAAAACATGAGTACCTCAAGATGGTGAAAACTACTTCCTGGTACAAACTCCAAGGTTCACAACTTCAGGTGGTTATTAATGCCCAGAACCCCGAAAGTGAACAGAATATACAGTATTGACCCCCATAATTGATCCTAACGCCGAGCTGAAGCGCAAAGAAACCAACCTTCTCCATGACTCCCTTCGTGTCTCGGCTAGCTGAACTGGAACGAGCTAGCAACACAGCTTTGTTTCTGTCGTTTCCTGGAAACCGACTAGTTTACCTTCCGCTCAGCTGGTCTCCACTGTTATTACTCACAGCCAGGCCTGATATCACTGCGTCTCCACCGCCTTATTAGTCAGACACTCAGAAAACAGAGAAGAAAATCCCTCAGACATCTCGTAGACGCGTCTGCGTAGCTCCCAGTTCACGACTCCATCTTTGTTGTTTATCCGTTTGGGAGGCGGAGACCGTTTGATCTCTGCTGTCTTCTCATTGGCTGGACGACCAAAACGCTCTGAGAAAAAGCGCTGCAGTGATTGGCCGAAATGGCGATTACGTAATTTGCCTTAGAGACGAGTGGAGCTTCCAGGACGAAGTCATGGCAACGGAAACCTCGCCTGCACGTGAGCGACCGGAAGTTGTAGTTATTGAGGCGCTAAAAGTGTTTAAATGCATAACTTTACCTTTCAGTCTGTATATTAACATCTAAACTACCTTTAGAAGTTACATTATTATAGAAATGTTGTTTAAATGAAAAGATGCACCTACTGTAATAAAGCAACACAATTCATTTCATCCTTTCCACTTTTTTATTGATAATTACAATTAACTGTATAGTATAATATATTTTTTTTTAATGCAGGAATTTTAACAAACTACAAGAAAAAAGAGTAAATTCATGTAGGGGATTAATTTGAAACCTGGTTGAGCTTCCAGGAATTAATGAATACCACTCCAGCAAAATTAGAGGTTTCTGCATTCAACAAATAGGAAGAGAAAGTAAGATCAATACCACACAAGGCTCATCAGCAAAGGGAAGCCTGTGGTAAAAATGTCCTGCGTGGACTTCCACCAGCTTGGATGTTGTGGAATGGTAAACATTTATATCCATGTTTCTTTCATATATATTCATGTTTCTTTTAATACTAGAAGTTTGTGCATATAACAAAGAGCTATAAATTCCTGATAAGGCCTTTTATTATCTCTCTGAGGAGCTGAGTTCAGAGGGGCATGGGAAGGGGGCGATCCATCGATCCCTAGCAATAAATCTGTTAGTTGGGGGGTGAAACCAGATGGCAAAGTTGTACTATCTTTTCTTCCTGTGTATGCAGACTGATAGGGATCAGCGAGGGGTCAGTGAGGGGTCAGCGAGGAGGGGGAATAACGGTTTCCGCAACAGTTTGTGTAAATCACATGTGATTTGTTTTATGACTCTGTATACTCCCTACTTTCAATAAAATAGCCTGATGCAGAAGTAGAGCTCAGACCCGAGTGAGCCATTGCACTAGAAAGGCCTCGGCTCTCCCTTTCTGCAGAAAGGAAACTTGGACGATCCGCAAGACGTTTTTTGACTGAGTAGGATCTGAGTTTATATCTTTTATTTGAACATTGTGAGAACCTGAATACGCTGTCCTGAGATCAACCAACCTGGGGAAGTCAAGGAGGACTTCAACAATGTCAAGCGGCGGGCCTCTTCATTATTTCCCCTGATGATGAGCTTTAGACAAAATGCAAACTTAAGGGGTCAAAAGACTTTGGACAACAGGCTAGTTGATTTTCTTTTCTTTTCTTCTTAGGACGGACGTTATGAAAAGAAAGTGACCCTTGTGATCCATATATTGGATACGTCGGTGCATGGGGCCTCCTGAAGCTCTGACCCCATGTTTCTGAAAGTCAAGACTGTCGTTTTTGCTTTGTAGTCTATTCCTGTGACCTCAGCAGCATTTTAGTTCACAGCTTTTTCTTCCAGTCTACAGTATGGAAGGAAAAAGCCAGCTTCTTTAATGGCTTCTCTCCTTGTAGGGTGCGTCAGGTGGATTTAAAACAGGTAGAAAGTCATGTTTTTAACTGAGGCTTTTACTACATTACTGTGTGCAACACATCTACATAACTATTTGGTTAATAATTAAATGAAATATTCTGTATTTACTGAGATGCATATTTACAACTAGACAGAATGCTAAAGTTCCGCATATGAACTTTACAAATGTTCTTGAGAATACTTTCCTCGTTGTGCCTTTGGTTAAATAAGCACTAAGTTGTCATGGTTGGAGTAAATAGCGCTTAGAGCAGGGCTGCCCAATACGAGAGGTGTGCCGGTCGATGGCACGACATTAAAGGAAGTCGATGACCACATCCATCCTACCGTCTTTTGATTCACATACCGGACAGCAAACTGATGCGTATTTAAGCAACGCAAACACACGCTAACTCTACGTTAGCTTTGCGTTAGTGTCATGGATCCACATCAGTATGCATATAGGAAAAATCGATCCACAGAGGACGCCATTTCCTCCGTGGTCCACACTGCCCTCACCCACCTGGAGCAGAAGGACTCCTACGTCCGTATGCTGCTTGTGGACTTAACATCTGCCTTCAACACCATGATTCCTCAGACTCTGATTAATAAACTCTCCTCACTTGGACTGAGCTCTTCCCTCTGCAACTGGGTCCTGGACTTCCTGACCAACAGGCCGCAGTCTGTGAGGATTCACAACATCTCCTCCCCCACCATCACCCTCAGCACTGGCTCCCCTCAGGGCTGTGTGCTGAGCCCCCTCCTGTTCACACTGCTAACATATGACTGCTCCCCTATCCATCCAGGCTGTCATAGTGTGAAGTTTGCGGACAACACAGCAGTGGTTGGATGCATCACAAACCGTGATGAGTCCAGCTACAGGCAGGAGGTGGAACACCTGTAGGGTTGGTGCAGAGATAACAACCTCTGCATTAATGTAAAGAAGACCAAAGAGATGATTGTGGACTTCAGAAGGGGCAAGCATGCCCACCTCCACGTGCATATAGGAGGATCTACGGTGGAAGTGGTCAGCAGCTACAGGTACTTGGGTGTACACCTGGGTAACAACCTCACCTGGAGCAACAACACTTCCATTCTGGTCAGGAAGGAGCACCAGCGGCTCTACTTCTTGAGGAGGCTGAGAAGAGCTGGACTTGGGAGCTCAGTTCTCACCTCCTTCTACAGATGTGTGGTGGAGAGCATCTTGTGCTCCAGCATCAACGTGTGGCATGGAAGCTGCTCTGCTGCAGACAGGAAAGCTCTGCAGAGGGTGGTGAAGGCTGCACAGAGGACTGTTGGAGTCAGCCTCCCCAGCACCACAGACATTTACACCTCCAGATGCAGGAAGAGGGCCTCCGGCATCAGGAAGGATCCCACACACCCAGCACACTCACTTTTTGT